>PVJX010002455.1:7504-128539 GCA_004027295.1 Dolichotis patagonum | reverse complement strand
AGGACAACATAGGCAACACAGTACTTTACATTAAGTCAACTGGACATCAACAGTATCTAACACCATATCTCTTACTCTGCTATAGTTGAGCATAGTTTCAAATACAATAATATCAAACATAACACAATAGTATAAAGCCATGCATAGAGTGAAAGAATTCCAGGGCTTTCTGAACTGAATAACAGAAAATGATCAATGGGTACTATAATATCTCATTTTTGATAAAAAAGAAAAAAAAATTGTTTGAACTATCACACATATTCAGAAGTCCTACCATGCTCTTTCTGTCCTACTACCATTGGTTCCATCTACCACACTGTGTCTTATTGGAATTTGAACATGTGTGATAGTTCAGGAGATGCTCTTGCTTCTGGTTTCCCCGCCCTGGGGTGGCCGCAGTGCCCCAGACCACAGTCACTTTCCAGGGTGGCAGGCTGCTTACTGGTTGGCTCAGCGCCCTAAGTTCCAGCATGGTGCGGATCTCAGGAGACGCTCTTGCTTCTGGTTTCCCCACCCTGGGGTGGCCACGGCTCCCCAGACCACAGTCACTTTCCAGAGCGGAAGGCTGCTTACTGGTTGGCTCGGCGCCCTAAGTTCCAGCATGGCGCGGATCTACTTTATATGTTTTAATTTTGTAATTTGAACAACTATTTCCAAGAAACCCCCCCAAAAAAATCATGCAAAGTAAATGCAAATAAGAAAAAACTCCTAGAAATACATGAAAATGATATTTAAAGTGCATTAAATTCGGGGTACTATTTCTCTCTGCGGAAGGCAGGCATGCGTTTGGAGAGGATGTTGAATTTTATTTAGTCTTCTTTATTTTTCAGTAACTGGGGATTGTACATGTTTGGCCAGGGCTCTATCTCTGAACTATATTCCTAGCCTTTTTTATTTATTTTTAACTCTATTTATTTACTTGTTTGTTTTTGAGACAAGATCTTGCTCTGTAGCCCAGGCTGGACCTGAACTCTATATAACCCAGGCTAGCACTCATGGTCTTCCTGCCTCAGCCTCCCTAGTAACGGGACTTCAGGTGTTCACCACCAGGCCCAGCTTTAATGACCCTTTTCTTTTTTTCACTGGATAGGAGATTGCACTCAAGGCCTCACACTGAACTACATATTCATCCCTTATTTTTTATTTTAAAACAGGCTCTCGTTAAATCACTAAGTTGTCCAGGTTGGGCTGGAACTTGCTGCTTTCCTGTCTCAGCCTCCCAGGGTGCTGGAATTGTAGGCATGAGCCCCTTGCCCATCTTGATTAACCTTTATTTTTTTATTATCCTTTATATATGTGTATATAAAATGTAGATCAGCCTTTATGTACACATATGCTAGTGAGTGCCGAAATTAGTTACATACAACAATGCTCTTATTTTTGAATAATAAAAATTGGATGCTTAGACCATGACTAGCTCTGGGTAGGGAGAAGTCATTCCGATGGAATGTGACAGGTTTACACTGGAGTCCTGGTTGTAGAGATAAAGCACTTCAAGAAAGCCTGTGAGTTTTGAAAAAAACAAAACCACATCGTCATGCTGGGCTGGATTTGGGAACAAAAAAGAAAAAGATTAGAAGTTCCACTATTTGCATTCGAGGTTTCTTTTTGTGTGTGTGTGTGGTTGGTTGATTTTTGTTTGTTTTAATTTTAATTTTTCTTTTTTAGCAGTGGCAAAGTTTATTTGAGGAAATAGAAGTAAAGAGTGGGAGAGAAAACTGACTCATTAGTAAGAGCTCAGGTCGAGTAAAGAGAAGAAGTACACGCTGTGTTTGGGAAACACGTGTGGGCCGTCGTAGAAAGGTAGGATGGACTGCTTGGGTGTTTTTGAGACAGGGCCTTGCTATGCAGTTTAGGCTGGCCTTGAACTCACTTATGGTCCAATTTGGCCTAAAACTTGCAGCGATCCTCCTGCCTCAGCCTCTCTAGTGCTGAGACTATAGGCGTGTGTCACCCTGCCTGGACCACTACTCACATTTTGGAAGCCAAGAAAATTCAGATAGCACAGCAGAAGTTGGACCAGTAACTTCTGATTTGAAGTCAACTGTGCTGAAACTCACTGTGAACAGGAAAGAGCCAATTTCCAAAAATAGGAAAAAAGATCAAGGAGAATGTTTAAAAATCCAACCTTATTCATCAGCCAGGGCACGATGGTGCATGCCTCTAATCCCAGCACCCAGGAGGCTGAGGCAGGAGGATTGCTGCGAGTTCGAGGCCAGCCTGGGCTGCAAATTGAGTTCAAGTTCAGCCTGGACTGCATAGTGAGACCCTGTCTCAAAAAGACAAAAAATAAAAATAAAAAATAAATCCCATCTTCTTAAAGAAATAAAATGAAACCTTGGCAAGGACAAAAATAGAGTCAGAGTTGAAACAACCTCATGCAGGGCTGTTAGTAGAATCTCTGCAGGTCGCTGGTTCAAGGTGTCAGGAACCTGGCGGTGGGGAGGGTGCAGTTCAGGGTAGGGTGCTGGGCAGCCACGGGAGGCCTGGTATCCTCCCCAGCACTAAAAGCCTTGCATGTCTATGCCTTCCGTGGCAGCTCTTTAACTTTTTAGGAAATATCTTAATGATTCTGCTACAAGTTATACAGTCTAGTGAACATTCTTGAAAACTGAAAAATTCGAAACAACCAGCTATCCGAAATTGAGAACTTGGCAAAAGCTTTATTGGTAAGCAAACACAGCGAAACACTCTGGTCATTTAAAATGCTGTTAAATATAAAAACGGCATTTTGACTTGGTGAGTTATTCAGCATAAATTCTTAAATGAGGAACAAGCATCTTTCAAAAATCATTGGGTGCTTACACAGCACGTGTAAGTCCTGAGTTTGGTCCCCAGAACTGTATATACATTTAAATATTTCCCTTGGTCTTAATACATATGAGAAAAATCAATATATGTAAAGTGATCACAAGAGGTGCTAGGGTTGGAGAGTGAGGCGAAGGAGAGAGAAGGGAAGAGAGTAGATCCCGGGTTAGCGAGCTAGAGACGCAAGTGCTGGCTGACAGGCATTTCCACACTTAAAAGCAGGTCACTGGCCGGCGTGGCAGGCGGAAGTGAGGGGCCTCAGGGGCACAGTCCCAGTAGCAGATGAGCCACTTGGCCCTCGAGACCCCCTCAGCCCTCTGCACTGAGCCGTGTCAGGAAAGCTGGCCTCTCCCAGGGCAGTTGCTGCTTTCGTGTCCCGGTTTCCGGGCTGTAGTTGGGGGTGGGAGTGTCACTTGGGAGGTCAAGGGGAAGAGCCAGAAGAGTGGGGCGTTTCCTGTGCACCCCCTTCCTGCACCACGGTCCCCTGAGACGGCCGCCCTCCCCTGAGGCTGCGGTCCGGGGCACCACACACTGCTTCCTCTCTTCTCCTCCGGCAGCCGCTCTCTCCCAGCCCAGGGGTCCCCAGCGGCGCACTGCGGCCTCCCCTGGACTCTGTCACACTTTTATTAAACTGCATGTTTTCCCTGTGGGCCCCTCAGGGCGCTTGGACCCCACGGGAGGGGTGTGAGATGCTTGTCCGGCAGAAAGGGATCACGGTGAGAAGCTGAGGCCAGTAAAATGGACAACTCCTCCGTGTGTGTAATTGTGATAGAAAATACTTGTTTTAATTCTTTTTTTCTGAAGCTTCGCGTAAGCCAGGAACTTTGGGTAGCAGTTCCTGTGTGATTACTCTGTTTCTGGACAACTTCTTCTAATCATTCCATATTGACAGACAGCGCCCTCGGGTGAAGATTGAAGAGTCCCTCGTGGTAGGGGCTGGGCACAAGGCTTGCCAGCACACAGGAGGTGCTGGGTTTGATCCCCAGTGCGTGCACACACACACACACACACACACGCCTGATGTATAAATGGCTGCCGTGGATAGGTGTGTGGCAAAGGTTTACATCTTCTTCCTGAGCCATCCCCAGCCTCATCCGGTCTCTGCTCCGCACTTAGACCCCCGGGGCAGAAGCCTGGGGCCAGGTGACCCCCGGAGCAGTACTTTTCTGCTGTGAGTTTGTACTTTGGCGTTATAGTAGCTGGCTGTGCAGCTCAGTACAGTCCCCCAGAGGTACAGGAAGCAAACTATGGGTTTATCTGCGCGGTATGACGAACAGCAAGGAGTGTGCATGTGTGCAAAAGTGGCAAGACAGCCACCCTTATGCTCTGTGGAACAGCTTTCCATCTGTGTATGCAAGCATCACAGAGGGTCCAGTAGACCCACACCACTCCAGGATTTATTTTTATTTCTTATTTTATTTTATTTTGGGGGGGAAGAGGAGTAGTGGGAATCAAACTCAGGGCCTTGCATTTGCCAGGCAGGCATCTGTGCCGCTGAACTACGTTCCCAGCCCACAGGATTTATTTTTTAAAAGTTTTTTTAAAAATTTTTCTAATAGAAGTAGCCCAATTCAGTGTAATGGCACATGAAGAACCAGATTCGCAAGTTTTGGAGGCAAAACTTGATTCAAAAGTGAATCATCAGATTACTCGTGCGTAGATGATGAAGATGATTCATTATGGTAAAATACATGTTTTCATAACAGAAGAGCAATGTGAGTATAGGAGGAGGAGGAGGAGGACGGCTTTGACATTGACCATTTGAGCCAAAGTTCCTGTGACAGTGAAATGGAGCAAGAATTGGCTGATACAGATGCAGGGAATGCAGCCCTCCTTGATTCAGATGTCAAAGAAAACAGCAGTGTGACTACATATTTGACTAATTGAGACGCAGAACTGCCATGCAACCAAACAGCAATGCAGCGTTAGAACTAGGCCTGCAATATAGTGGGGGCCTTGGCGAGGGTGAAATACATTGGACAGAATAGCAGCACTGCCATTCAATGTTGGAAATTGCAACGGATGAAATGCTACAAGGTGCTGTGAAATACACAGTGGCTGAAATGCAAGTGAAACTTTCTGGTGCACGAATGGCCATATTAAATCATATTATTAAATTGATATTAAATCATGTCTTATGCCTCACTAGTTGAACCGAAAGCATTCATAGATCTGATGTTCTTAGCACAAATTCCTCATGGTGATCACAGGAATGTAAAATATTTATGTTCCAGTGTGGTGATGCATGCCTGTAATCCCAGCACTCAGGAGGCTGAGGCAGGAGGGTTGCCACAAGTTTGAGGCCAGCCTGGGCTACATAGTGAGTTCAGGGACAGCCTGAACTATGCTATCTCAAAAACAAAGCAAAACAAAACGACATGGAAAAATGATAGATCACAATATGGCATAAAAATTTATGCCTTTGTAGATGTGAAAATTTATTATGCTTCAATTTAGACATTTATTGTAGAACTCAACCATCAGGTCCCTGTTCGTATAGCAATAAACCAAATGATGTTGTGAACAGACTCATTGCTTCCATCTCCCAAACTAGTCAGAATGTGACATTGGACAACTGGTTTACCAGTTTCCAGTTGCTGTTACATTTGCTAACAGAGCACAAGATGCCCAGCACAGGAACTGAACACAGGAACAAAGCAGAAATTCCACATGAAATGTTGCAATTCCAAAACAGAGAACTGCATACTATGACCTTTCAACCTCAGAAAGACTTAACACTGGCCTGGCATATGACAAAGAAAAACAAGCTGGTACTGCTGATGTCAACATTTCACCAAGATGGAAATACTGACAGGGAAATCTAAACAAAATGCAAGCCTGAAGTGGAAACATTCAACCACAAAACCAAATGTGGAAGAGACATTGTTGAATTATGCAGCGACTATGATGTCCCTTGAATCTCAAACCATTGGCCAGTGGTTGTGTTTTACTCAATCCTAAACATGTGTGACATAAATAGTTTGATAGTTTACAAATAAAATAACAAGTGTAAAATATGGGAAACTCTCCTTAGAGGATTGGGACTGGAACTCTTAAAGATCATTTACAGAGGAGGAGCTATGCAAACACTTGTGGCACACACTGGCGAGCTGACGGGTGAACAGACAGGTGCAGCATCACAAAGACCCACGACAGCAACAGGAAAACAAGACCGATGGCAACTGTGCCCTAAAAGAAGGTCCAGGAAAACAGAACACATGTGCTGTCAATGTAAGCATACTTGTGTGTGGAGTACGCAGTTGTGTGTGAAACTGCCTTGGGTGTGATCATTGAGGTAAAGGTATATTTTTGTAGAGTGTATTGGTATTTTCACAGTAGCTCATGTGGGAACTCACCTCTGATGTTCTTTTTTAGTCTTTGCCACCAACCACCAGTCATTGTTGAAAAATTTGGTGCTTTTTGTAAACACCCAATAAATATTAAAAACTCAATACTTTATTTTTGTGATTTTTTCCTGTTAGATACTCACTGTTTAATAAAACCCATACAATTAAAATTAATAATTAATCAACCGAAATATTATAAAGAATAAATGTGGCTCTGTCACACCCCTGATATGCACCTTGATGACAAAGTTAGTCCTGTGTTCTGAGGAGAACCGAGCACAAAGAGCGACTCTGTGTCTCGGCACGTAGGTGCCTATCCAGCGACCCCTGGGCTTACCTGATGGTAAAAGGGACAGGCAAACCTCCCAAACAAGCTGGACACCAGGCCACTTTATTCTAATGGTCCAGTTTTGCCTCTGAAGAAACAGACTAAAAGGTTTTCATTGGGTCTGTTTCCTTGAAAAAACAAATGCAATGACAGCAGTCACCCATTTTCAGTGTTGGCCTACCAAGTCCCACAGGGAGTCCCCCGGCAAGGTGATCAGAGAATTCTAGCTGTCTTCTGTGGCAGCCGCGCAAGGATCACGTGTGCCTGACTGCTAGATCTCGGCTTCAAGGCGGCGAGTGGGAGTTCAGGGGAAAGAATTACATCATCTACGAGAGGTTGCATCAGGAGAACCTCAAACCTCACCATAGCTGAGAATTTCCGATGCAGACAGCTTGTGATCCAGTGAAGTAAATTCACCCTGTCTGCTCACTCGGTTCCCATTTCTGTCTTAGCCAGCACGGTTTGCAACACTTGATCTCCTTGTGGCTGCACTGTGTCCCTTGTTTCTCCACTGACCAGTGGTGGGCAATGCCTGACAGTTAATTACAAAGGAAAGAAAGCTCGAAGCCTTCAGGCTACTCGGCAATTCAGCAGCACGGAGATCTCGGATGTCAGATGTAAGTTTTACCCCTTTCCCCACCAAACCTCCGGTCTGCCAAGGCCTTCGGTAAGACTGCATCCACGGACTCCAAGGGCCCAAAGCCAGGGCAGAACCCACAGGTCAAGGGGACAGTCCCCAAGCAAACACCTTCCCTCAGATGCCAGCAGCAAGCTGAGGGATCCTCAGGCCGCCAGCACCTCTGACCAGCTGGCTGCAAGACGGCCCCACGGCCTCTCCAGTTCAACGATTTGCCAGAATGTCTGACGGATCTTGGACCGGGCTGTCTCGCAATGCTTCAGAGCGGGGAAGCTCACCTGCGACTTGGGAAGCCGCGGGCACAGACACAGAGCTGTGCGGGTTAAACTCGCACTCGGGCGCTTAGTCACAGCCCGGCTGCCTGGCTGCAACGCCTGCGGCAGCCCTCGGGTCCTGGGCCAGCACCGCACTCTGCGCAGCTGACACTGTAGGCCTCAGCCACTGAGGTCCCCCTCTCGCGACAGCCTTCAGCTGCTTGGTTTATATTTATATTGAAACACACAACGGTGGCCGTGCGCCAGCCTTGACTTCTGTTGTACCCATTATTTACACCGACACCCATGGGCGCACTTGCACTGAAATTTTGCTGACTTGGGCTTAACATTCAGCAGCACAGAAGTGCAGCCGTCTCGTGATTTCCTGTTTTCCTGCAAAGGCTGTACAAAGCGTGACCAGGAACTGTTATTACAGTAAGAGACATGAGCCCCCTCAGAACCCTCCTCCCCGCTTTGAGTACACTTATTTCATCACTCATGCCGCTTTCTGCCGTAGTTCCGATGTCCTCATTTGTGGCTATCTTTCGTGGCCCAATGTGGCTGCCGTGATGTCCCGAGAACCCACTCAAAATGTTGGTCTTTCATGGTCATTTTGACGTGGGCATGAGCCAGGTATTGGGTGCTGCCAGACTGGGTGAATGAGGGGTGACGACACATCTCGGTGTTTTCACGAGCCTGCTCTCCTGTCGTATGGCAGCTGCGGTCACCTTACTTTTCATCACAGCTCATAGACACTCATGGAAGAGGACTTCCAGAGCTGCTTCAGAAAGTGGCCGGAACAGTGGGGTAAGTGGGTTTGGGGTGAGCAAGAATACTTTGAGGAAGATTATTGGCAATGTGTCTCTTACTATAATAATTTTTATGATTTAAACATTCACCTTATATTCTGATAACCTCTTGCATTTATGACTAGTTATATTGTCAAGAGTAGGAGTCAAGCCTGACATGGTGGCACATGCCTATAATCCCAGCATTTGGGAGGCTGAGGCAGGAGGATCATTGCGAGTTCAAGACCAGTCTGGGCTACAAAGTGAGCTCAAGGCCAGCCTGAACTGCATAGCGAGACCCTGTCTCAAACAGACACACACACACACACCCCCTTGAGGAAGCTGCAAATATTTCAGAGAACAGAGGGCAGCAAGGCCAGGCACTTTGGTCAGATTGATGGTGTGGGTGGTGCATCAAAGAGCTGTGGAAAGGTAACATCAGATGGACGCCTGGCAGGGGCAGGGGAACGGCTTGGGAAGGCTGGGGGTGCAGGTGCAGCCCAGGGGAGTGTGCCGAGCCAGCGCTGGTGCCGGAGACGCTCTGAACATCCCCCTTCCTAGGCAGAGATCCCAAAGCCCTTCCAGGACCGAGCCTCTCTGCAGCGGCACCTCCAGAGCAAATGAGTATGAAGCCAGACTCCTGCTGAACCTTTCCCAATCTCCTTGCAGGTAGCATCCAGCATTCTAGAGGTTATTAAGCCTTTTCCCCCAGGATTAGAGAAAAACATGTAAAATATGAAAGGCTGATGGAGATGAAAACATTGTAATTATCCCAATTAATTGCTACAGGAGGACAACAAATAGTATCACAGCCTTTCTGGTTTTAATTTATGGGATCTGGCAGAAAGGAGGAGTCTCTAAGATCCTTTCTCTATTATACCCTCATTTTGTGTATTCTAAATGAAGTAGGGAAGAATATTAATTTTAGGAAGATGACGCTTTGTCAGGTTTAGATGTGTGCTCTTCTCCTCTAGTTGAGATGCACCCTGCTTTGTAAGATGTGTATTTTAAGCGTAATTAGGAGAGAGCATTGTTTTGCGTGTATTGCTTTCAGGGCAGGGTTTTCCCCTACTCATGGCCACTTGGTGGGATAATTTTCAGATTTTTTTGCTTGACTTCCCCGCAGCAGACAGCTCCAGGCTGCAGGCCTGGCAGGCCCCCTCACAGCTCTCGTACTGGCTCTCTGGTCTCTCTGCTGGTTGTCACCACAGGACAAACCTGCTCAGGTTTGGTCATTGCATACTTGCTAATTTCTAGCTCAGTGTCAGGCATGGAGTAGAGGCTCAACGAATATTCTTGAGTAAATAAATCAAAATATTGAAATATTCTATATAGATATTTCTTTAATTTGTTAGTAACTACAAGTAGTTGGTTGTGTGCCTGTTAGCAGAGGAAAAAAGGGCAATTCTGCTCTACAACCATTTTTAAAGGAGACAGTCATGTTTGATTAAAAAGCTCAAACTGTAAAGAGTTTTCTATTAAAACGTGGTCTTATTAAATGTATAGTATTATATCATGCTTCAACGTTCCTGCAGTGCATATTTCTTTGAAAATGATCTTGTTCTATTTTTCTAGGAGTTTTTCCATTAAATTTGCAGAATACTTATGCACCGAAGAGGATGAAAAACAATGGAAATACAGCTTTTCCAGAGGCTCAAGTCTGAGTGAGCAGGGAGGGATGGAAGGAAGGGCACCGAAGAAGAATGGAGGTGTGTTCTGTACACGCACAAGGCCCCCACAGTACATGTAATCATTATGCACTGTGAATATGGACTAAAAACTACATAAGAAAATTTAAAACAAATTTTAAATATGACTTTTATATAAAAAGAGTAGCAAATTTTGGGGGTAAACAAAATTTCAAATTCAAACTGCCTTTTTGGTTTTTTAAAGTAAGATGCTTGTATATGCATAAGATATAAATATGTGTTTATAAAAAGATAGATTTTTGTATTCCTAAATGCCCTACTGTTATCGGAATTATAACTCCCAACCTGTTATATGTCAGATACGCCGCGTTCACGGTCTCACAACATCACATCGAGGAGTGCAATGCAAACCGAACAGCTCCCCGGTTTCCAGGAGGGGCCCGGAGTGGGCGGTCCTCGGTGCCTTTGTCCAGAGATAATTACAGGCCAGGGGGGCTCAGGAACTGTTCCGTTGTTGGGTGGCCACCTATCGCAGAGGGCTCTGTGAATTCAAAGCGACCAGCTGGAACCTAGGATCTGTAACCCAGTTCAACATGTAGGGTTTAAAGGAAACTGGGATTTTATAGGAAAACAACTGGTTATTTCACATTTTAAGTGTCTCAGAACTCAGAAGCTTAGGAGGGGTGCCTGCACCTCCCTGTAAGAGGGAGTGGGCTGCCCATGCTGCCCGAGGAAGCACATTCTTCGTCCTGTGCACTGACCATTCTTAGTTTTTCCCAATGTGGCTGTCATCTCCAGCTAACTGCCTCACTCGTGAGCTAACTAAATAACCGATTTTCTACACTAAGAAATTAAGTTTCTCATGAAATAAATTTCTAGGATTGTGAAAAGTTTGAGGTGGTTTGGCCAAAACACAGTTTTGGGGTAATATTTTTTAAAAAATTGTTTCCTGGGCCGGAGATTTAGCTCAGCGGCATAAGAGCCTGCCTGGCAGGCACGAGGTCATAAATTTGATCCCCAGTAGGAAAAAAGAAATTGTTTCCATGCACTTGATCTTTCTCCACCCATACTTCACTTTACTGCCTTTACTGCTTTACTAGATAATTGATTTATTTCAACCTCATTTTTTCATAACTTTTTTCCTTTTTAGATGCAGGGTCTCACTCTGCAGTACAGGCTGGACTCAAACTCGCAGTGATCGTCCTGTCTCAGCCTCCCAGGGTGCTGGGATTACAGGTGTGCGCCGCCACGCCTGGCTTTTCTAAGCCTAACATTTTGTGGCCCCCAGACCCCAGTCCAGGCACCCGCCTGCTGTGGTTTAGAAGCCTAGTATGCGAAGGAAGAGCAGCAGCGCGCTTCCTTCTTTAGGCACAGTGCGCGGGGCACCCTTGGTGCCGGCGTGAGGGAAGGAAGCGGCACCAACCCCGGGATTTCTACCTCCCTCTGCCCCGCAAAGCTCGCCCGCGTCCTCCTGGGAGCCCGCAGGCAGACTGCGGGACCACACTTCCCAGGGTCCCGCGCGCGCCCAGCCCCGGCCCCGCCCCTAGCGCGGCTCCTGCGCGCCGAGTAGTGCGCAGCCCGTGGGACGCAGGGCGCCGGTGGGGGCGTGGCCGCAGCGGGGGCGTGGCCGCAGCGGGGCTGGAGCGCGGCTGGCGCGCGGCTGGAGCTGCGCCCAGGGCTCGGCCGCCGTCTCTGCGGGCGGAGGACGCGCGCAGGCCGAGGCCCAGGTAACCACGCGCTCGCGCCACCCCGTCGCCCGGCTCCCTGTGTGGGCGCCGAGGTTGTGCCCAGCCCGGCGGCGGCACGGCGAGGACCGCGCGGGGCAAAACCCGGGCGCGGAGCAGCGTCGGGCGCCCGCGCGGTGGGCCTCCGTCTCGGGTGACGGGACGCCGCCCGCGCCGCTCCCCCTGCTGCCCCAGGCGCCCCGGTCCCTCCGCGCGTCCTCGCCCGCCGCCTTCCTCGCCTCCGGGGGCATCGCTTCCTTTGTTCGCATGCCCCCCGCGCAACGCCCGGGAGCGGCGCGGACCTGCGCGGAGACAGTCACCTGCGCCCCGGGGCGCGCGCCTGCCCTCCGCAGGGGCGTCCCTCGAGATCCGCGGGGTGCGCACCGCGGCGGAGCCCGGACCTGCGGGGCTGCGGCCGGCGCTGCGGCTCCGACTTCCTCCCGCACCTCGTGGCCAAACTCCCGACCCGCTTAGAACTTAGCCGCGCCACACGCTGCCTGCAGGGAACCGGGTGGCACCAGCGTAGGAACAGGAACGTCTCCAGGTAGGGGCGCAGCTGTGTGCACTTAGCTTCTTCACCGCTGGTCTTTTCCCTGTTGGTGCTAGGAACGGACCCAGGGCCTTGTGCGAGCTAAACCCGGGCTCGGCCACACACTGCGTCTCAGCCCTGTGAAACCCATCTTGAGACGGTATCTGGCTTAATGGTTTAGGCTGACCTCGAATTTGCAGTCCTCCTGCCTCAGCCTCCTAATAGCTGGGCTTGCAGCTGTGTGCCTCAATGCCAGGATCCAAGAAGGACTTCTTGGAACCAACAACGTTTTCTCTTCAAGAAGAGGCTGAGGGACCGAGGATATATAGGTTCGGGAGTGGGGTGCCTGCTTAGCGCCTGTCTGGCCTGGAGTTTAATCCTGAGCACCACCGAGGGGGCGGGGGGGAGAAAGTTGGGTAGATGAATTTTGACGCCGCCCCCGTATTTTAAAAATAGATTTTATTTTTAGAGCAGGGCCGAATGGAACAGAGGTGTAGTTTCCCATATTCTCAGCCCCTCCAGAAACTGTCAAAACCCCTCCCCAGAGCTGTATGTTTGTTCCAATTGATGAACCTCTCACAGGTTTAGTACCCCAAGTCCGTAGTTTACTTCAGGTTTCATCCTAGCCATTGTACAGTCTTTGGGTTTAATAAATGACCCTTTGTTTTAGCAAGAACTTTTGAGAGCTGCAGAGAACTAAAATGAGTGTTGTCATTTAAAAAATAAAGAAGCTTAGAGGCCTGTGGGTGTAGCCCAGGAGCAGAGGAAGCCAGAAGCCCTGGGGTTGAACCCCAGCTTCACAATTAAGGTTGAAAGGAAGTATTTTGAATATCTTAAAGAATTAATTTGTAAATAGCTTTCTTGTTTTAAAAGTGAGTGTTTATGTTTTTATGCTCTCAGCTTCTTACACTCGAATTCTCAACAAAGAACAATTTCTTTTTGTTCATTAAGAAAAGAGGTGGGATGTGGTCTCACACGCCTTTAATCGTGATACTTGGGAAGCAGAGGCAGGAGGATCGCTGCGAATTATAGGCCAGTTTGGGCTGCAAAATGAGTTCAAGGCCAGTCTGAACTAGATAGTGAAACCCTGTCTCAAAAAGAAAAAGAAAAAAAAAGGAAAGACGGGAGAAATGTTTTGTAGAATAACATCATTTTTTCAGTGCTAAAACTTACTGGCATAACCATATGTTTTCTGAATTACTGTATGTTAACCAATGAAACAAGAGGAAATCAAGCATTTTAAGCGCTGTACATTAACTTTTGTATACTGATATGAGGCTGTGTCTGATAAAATGTGACTCACTAGATCCTTTCTGTTCCGAGGGGCTTTTGTGGAGGGAGCAGGATGAAATACTGCGCTCAGCGGGGTTGTGGATTGGTACCCACCCAGTTCCTCCCTTGTTGGCTGTTTGACTACAGCCAGATGTTATCTGAACTAGTTTCCTTAAATATCAAAGAGGAATAAACATAACACGTTGTGCTTCTGTCTTCCCAGAATTGTAATGATTAATCATTCCTGTGTGTATATGAATTTCCTATGCCATAATCCACTGTAATATAAGTTCTTGTCACTGGTCAGCCCTATTTTAAGAATGCTGTGGGTATAGTTCATTATCTGGTGACTGATGTTTATGTAAATACTGTTGACCGTTTTTCAAGGATTGGCTGTACAAGAGTAGAGTTATCAGTGATCTGGTTGGCTCTTGTAAGTCAGAGGTAGAATTATGAAACAGAATTAGAGACACCTATGCATTGTTATGTTCAACCTGTGGTCTTTTTTCCTACCTCCTGGCAATGTATTTACTTATTTAGGGAGAGGAATTGTGTTGGGCCAAATATAAAAGTGTCTAATGTAGTTAGTATACCTAAGTACAAAATATACTTCATTGTGATGTTTTTATTACAACATTTAAAAGAGGCGAGGGAGAAAAAATAGATGGTTTTGGACACAGGTGGTAGGAGTCTGTTTTACTGCTTCTCTGGATTTTTAACCTGTAGCAGCGGCTGCACTTAGAAGTGGTCCTCTAAGGGTCTGTGAGCCCTGGGTACACTGGTCTTTTCTGGAGAGAGGACCAGCTTCAGCAGATACCCAAAAGGAGTTTGTGACCCTTCTCTTCACATCCCCCCAAGAGTTCGTAAGAACCACTAGCTTAAAGTAGGCCCATTTCTTTACTAAAAATTTTGCACATTATTTTAAAAATTCATTTTGGGTGAGAGAAAAATGAACAAGTAATTTTTGAAGCATTGAATCCCCCCCTCCCCGAGGTAGAAATTGATGTTTTCGTGATACAGAAGCTTCTTAAGAATACTAGTGCTGTATCTTCTGTCTAGGGGTGACACACTGATCATTAAGTACTACCCACTCCTCACTTCCCTGCTGGCTTTGATAGGCAGTAGAATGGATGGTTAAAAACAAAAAGGCTTCTCTTATGATCCAGCCTGTTAGGATGTGTAAAATGTTTGTACTAGTTACTTACTTTCTTGTTGCTGGGACAAAATACTCAACATCTACAGTTAAAAGCTGAAAGGTTTATCAGCTCAGGTTTGTTTATTTGGGTACTGGGGATCCAAACGCACCACCTGGCACTTGCTAGGCAGGTGCTGTGCCACTGAGCTGAATCCCCAGCCTGTCAGCTCAGTTTGTAGAGCTTTCAGTCTGTAGTTGGCTGGCTCCAAGGCAGGGCCGCATGGCAGAGGAGAAGCAGTTCATGTGGCAGGCAAAAGATAACCGGTGTTTCTCCTGCTTTCCCTTTTATCCCCTCCTGGCTACAAGTCTGTTGGTTGGTACCACCCACGCCCAGGTTGGGTCTTCCCTCCTCAGTAAATCCATCATCCTTCACACCAAGAACCATGCTAAACTACTTTGGACTAATCCCCTATCACACCCCTGATCTATTCTCTCTGCAAAAGCCCCACCTGAGATTGCATTTAGCTTTGGGGGAACATCTGGATATAAACCATAACAGTGCTAAAAGCTTTTTTTTTTTTTTTTTTTTTTGAGACAGGGTCTTGCTGTGTAGCCTAGAGTGACCTAGAACTAACGGCGATCCTCCTGCCTCAGCCACCACACTGGGCTAATTTCGATTATTCTAAAATGTGGTCTTTTTTTTCCCCCCTCATCAAAGCACCAAATGGTAAAAAATCTTAACTATTTTGATCTTCTAAACTAGATGATATGTCTGTATAATAATTGTTGCATGTCAAAGAGTGTTATGTTATGCAATATTAAATCCTAACTGATGATCATTTTGGCTTTTAGTATAGCTGGTTTGGAGAGAATCTAAGTATATGTTTCCTAGAAATGTATAATTTATTGTATGAATGTTTTGATTACTTTTCTCTCATTGCTGAGACAAAATACTTGATGCCCAAAATTAGGGAAGGGAAGGTTTAGCCTACAGTTTTTTGGAGGTTTCAAAGCTGGTTCCAAGGCGTGGCTGAGGGGCAGCTGCTCATGGTAGCTGCAAGAATAAAAGGGCAAAAGAGGAAAGCATGCCTTCTCCCCTCCCTTGTATAGTATGCTGGCTCCACCCCTGGGTGGGTGCAACACTCACACTACCAATCCCAGTGCTAGACAACAAACCAATCACAAACACTAGATTGAGCTGCCTCATGACTGCATGAGGCTTGGGGGGCCACCTAGACACAAACCATAGCAATAGAGTGTGTTATAATTGGTGGTTTTAATTTATAACATCTTATTTGCGTTTTTGGAGGTTCAGAATTGGGATGAATACTCAGTTTGAATTCATTCTTCTTTAGGGTTCAGAAGTCTGACCTCCCTGTTTGCCGCGTGCAGCCCGAGGTGGTCGGGCCATGGAGCAGCTTTATAGCCTCAGTTTCCAGTAGCATTCACAGGCTTGGGTGTGAGGTGCAGCAAATGATGCTGTGCAAACCCATGAAGGACTCTTGGGGAGGAATGCTGTGTCTTCCCAGAGATCTTTCTCTTGCCTTTGTTGTTTGTCATTTTTTGGTTTGAAATCTAAATGCTTCTCAAAGTTCTAAAGCAATACTTGGGAATTTATCGAATACATTAGTGCTCCTCTGGCTCTTTAGACTTGCTCTTTGTAAAAATGTCAAGGGGTTTAAGCTAGACCTCAAAGATGGTCTAGCTAGAGGTGAATGCTAGCATTTTCATAGAAAAGGTGGCCATTGCACTGCATCTTCAGTCACAGTGCAGAGGGTTGCTTAACTTTAGTAAAGAATGAGTTGAGTTCAGTTGGTTCTGGGTGGGAAACAGGGTAATCATTTCAGGAAAAAAAAACCCTCATGCTGAGATCAGTGATTTTTATGGATTTTCTCTTTTGGTTTTTTTTTGGGGGGGAGGTGGTATCTTCCTCTTGAACCTTAAAAAGTCTACAGCATTTCCTGAAAGACGAGAACTTGAGTTCTGGGGAAGTCACCCAGAGGCTCCTGCACACGTAGTTGGGGCTCACGTGTCTTCCTTTGGCCTAGTTGTGTAGTCAGCTGTGCATGTGGTGGATGATGAGCACTGACCTTTAGTAGCTGTGGGACTGTGAGACGGTGTCTTGCCTTCCCTCAGCCTGTGTATCGACAGTTGTAAAAAAAAAAAAAATAGAAATACAGTGATAATTGTTGTTGTCAAACTCAATTCATTCCACATTCGTGCTCAAACACCAAAAGTTTTGAGAACTGAACATATTTTTCCCATGAGAAATAATGGAAAGCCAAATAATTGATTCTGGGCCCCAAAATTTATACTTTTAAGTTCATTTTTCCAGGACTTTAACACATTTTGCAATGATTTTTTTTTATTTTAAAGGGGTTAAAATTAAACACAACAAAATAGAACAAAACGGAACATAAGAAAGCATAAATTTCAAAGCTAGACAACCAGAGATCTTCACTATCTATTGTACTGTCTCTTGTTTTCTTCCAAATAGTTGTCCATATCTTTGCATACAGAGAAAACAACATAGTCAACCTCTCAAAAGATGTCCAGATTGGGCTGGGGATTTAGCTCAGTGGCTTAAGTGCCTGCCTGGCAAGTGTGAGGTCATGAGTTCAATCCCTGGTACCAAAAAGAGAAAAAGATGTCCAGATCACTGGCTCCCACTTGATAATGGGGGGTGGGGGGAGTGGCAGGCTCACAGCCGCTCACCAGGAAGGGGAGTAGTTGATTGCTTTCCCGGCGCCCCAGGTCCCAGCATGGCTCGGGTCTCAGGAGACACGGGTATCTCCCTCTCTGGGCCGCCAAAGCCAATGATTTCTTTCTTTAATTCTATCATGGTTCGCACAGTTTTTCCTCTTAACTTTACTGCTGGAATCACTATCTTTCTTTGGAGCTATGGTTATGATATTTGATGAAAAAGCACAGTGACAAATGGCGTAATGCACTAATACAAGCACTGTATGATGCGTCATCAGCCCTTTGCATCCGCAGTGACACACGTGTGACTCACTCTTTGCCTGTACAGGTTTTTTTCAAGTCTGACTTTCAGGTGACTGTTGAGCAGAGTTTCCAACACCGAGATTTTTTTTTAAACTTTGCTGTTCGAGTATTGGAGAGTTGGAGCTTGCAGCCACTGGACAACCGAGGTATCACTATACTTTTCTCAGATTGTCCTGAAGATTGAAACGGATACATGACAAGTGTGTAAATCACAATAGCAATTAGATAGATAGATGGATAGATAGATGGCTTATGTGCCAGTTTACCAGCTCATCTAAGCTTTATAAGAATCCTGTGAAGTTGGTAGTCATTTTCTTTTTTCTTTTTTTTTTGGTACCGGGGATTGAACTCATGACCTCACACTTGCCAGGCAGGCACTTAAGCCACTGAGCTAAATCCCCAGCCCAGTCATTTTCATTTTTACAGATATAGAAATCAAAGTGAAACTAAACAAGAGTTTATATACTTTAATCAAAGTCATACAACCCATAAACAGATAGTAAATACCCAATTAGTACTGGCAGTTACAATAGTTAAAAAAAAAAAAGAAAAAGAAATGTTTCACTCAAGACTGTTCTTGATAATTGCATATCAATGGGAGGATTGTGTTCCTGACCAAGAACTCAGAATTACATAATTTATAAAAGTATAGTAACATCCATTTACTAAATGCTGACTGTATACTAAAAGCAGGGCAAATACTTTACTTGTATTACTTCATTTAATCTTCAAAACAACCTTAAAAGCAAACTGAATCTCAGTAATTTTAGGTGACTTACTTGAACATATGCAAATAATAGAAAGTCATAAACTGACTGTGAATCTCTGCTATTTAAGAAAATAGACAAATGAGGTAACATCTGGCTTCAGTGGCACGTTGCTTGTAATCTCAGCTGCTTGGGAGGCTGAGGCAGAAGGATTGCATATTCCAGGTCAGCCTCACAATTTCACAAGACCCTGTCTCAAAAAAGAAGGGCCAGACGTGTAGTTCTGTGGTGGTGAGCCCCTGGGTTCAATCCCTACTACCGTTTAACAAAAAACAAAAACAGTAACGGTTTTTGTACTTTAAACAGGAATAAAAGTTTTCTTTAAGAACTGGAAGGAAATAGCAACTTAAACCCAGGTTAGTTAATACAAACTATAGGGCAAGCCCAGCTTTTTAGCTGTTTTTGTAGATAGTTTGGAGCACAGCCTTGCTCATTCATTTATGCATCATCTATGACTGCCTTTGTGTTTAATGGTGTAGCTAAGACTGTACGCCCTGCAAAGCCTGAAATATTTACTGTCTGGCCCTTCACTGGAAAAGACTGGGGACTCCTAACCTAGAGCAGTCCTGTGCTGATGAGGAACCTGAGACTGTATGATAAACTTTCTATTCAAAATTTGAAGAGCTTTGTGTTATATCCATGCCTTAACGTTCTGTAGTCCTTTTGGAATTTCCTGTAATAAATAGAGGTTTTAGGAATTGCGCGTTGCTTAAACCCACAACAGCATTTGTGCTGCTGAGCTGGAAAGCTCTCGTGTATACACAGTTTAAAAGCAGGAATCCAGGGCTGGGGATTTAGCTCAGTGGCATAAGCACTTGCCAGCAAGCAGAAGGTCGTGAGTTCGATCCCCGACACCCAAAAATAAAAAAAAGCAGATATCAGGGCCAGAGATTTAGCTTAGCAGCATAAGCACCTGCCAGGCAAGGTCTCCGATACCAAAAATAAATAAACAAACAAATAATTTATAAAAGCATGGTCATACCACCTGTGTCTGGTTTTCACTACCTACCTTACATTGCTAGTGAGCTTTTAAAGCCCTGAAGCGATGTGATGAAATCTAAATCAGAATGACCGAGTGGTGAGAGGATGTAGGGTGACGGAAGAGGCTGCAGTGATAGCTGCAGAGTGATGGCCCAAGACTGCAGAATAGGTGCACCAACCCCACTTCCACTGTGGAAGTCGGTGCTCTCCTGAGGTGTGTGTTTTGTGTGTGTCCGCCTGCGTGTTGCAGGATGTGTTTTGTCTATTCTGGTATCCGCCTTCCTTGAGTTCCACAGAGCAGTGTGCCTTGGGCTCTCTTTGGCGAGAGATCACTTAGGCAACAATACTTTTCTTTCTTTCTTTCTTTCTTTCTTTCTTTCTTTCTTTCTTTTCTTCTTAAAGATTTATTCCAAATTCTTTATAAACAAAAGTTTTAATCCTGGTTTCATTTCAAAATGGTAATATGTTTCAGTTATACATTAGCCTTTTATGTTACTTTCAAAATTAGGTTTTTTTCTTTTTCACTTTCTGAAAACAAGAATGATCTGCGACCCCCACTGTGCCTTTCTGACAATGGAGCATGCAGACTAGGACCAAGTAGGCAAATAACAAACACACTCACTGATGGATACACAGGCCCTCGCTGAAACATGTTTAATTAGCCATCAATCAAAAGCAAAATCAGTGTTACAAGTCTATAATTTTGATGGAAGTTCATTTCAACCTTTAAGTCTCAGTTCACATTCTAACCTAAATATCCTGAGAACATTAGGTCCTTCAACTAGAAGTACTCCTGCTTGTTCTGTACTCTGTTTTGCACCACTTCTCAATCTGTTGTGTAATTGTCACTGGTGCCCTTGTGTTACTATTTCCACTATGTTCTTTTTTTTTTTTTAATTTTTTAATTTTATTTTAAAAGGGAGTAAAATTAAAACACAACAGAACAGAAAATGGGACATAAGAAAGCATAAATTTCAAAGCTAGACAACCAGAGATCTTCATATTGTCTGTCATATTGTCTCTTGTTTTCTTCCAAATGGCTGTCCTTATCTTTGCATATGGAGAGCTCATACTAAATAACATAGCCAATCTTTTCACAAGATGTGTAGTTCACTGGCTCCCACTTGCTAGGCAGGGAGGAGGGGAGGGGAGACACGGGATGGGGGACAGGATGACATGAGATGTCTGATTCTCAGCCCACACGCAGGCAGGATCACAGTCGCCCCCCAGAGACGGGAAGAGTTCCTTGTTCTCTCGGCACCCTGAGTCAACTGCACGGTGCAGGTCCCAGTGCGCCAGGGTCTCTCTCTCCTTCAGGCCGCCAAAAGTCTGCCACACTCCCAGCCGCCCCCCAAAGAGGGGGGAGTTCCTTGTTCTCCCGGCACCCCGAGTCAACCACATGGTGTAGGCCCTGGGGTGCCAGGGTCTGTCCCCTGCAGGCCCCCTAAAGTCCACCATACTCACCTGCTATTTCTTTCTGATGAACTGACCATTCCATTTCCAAAGTTCTGAAATGGCTAACAGACCACAGAAAGAATTCTCTTTAGACTCCTGTTTGAAACCAGCAGCTACAGCACTCTGCTGGCCTTGCTTCAGGGCCAAGCAACAATACTTTTCACAACAGATACCAGATATGAAATTTTTAAAAAGACATGTAATGTACTAACTCTTTACTATTATAGTTCACAGATATAAAATCAGTCTTTCAAGTATTACTTTGCTAGAAGGATTTGTGTATGTGTTTTGAGACAGAGTTTCACTTTGCAGTTCTGGTTGGCCTTGAACTCATTTTGTAGCCCAGGCTGGCCTTGAACTCATATCTTTTCACTTTGGTTTCCCAGCGAGTGGTGGCAAACCTTTTAGAGAGCTTTCAGTGATGCGAGCAGCCCTCTGCGGCATGCTTGCCTTGGGTCCGCCACTGCCAACTGCTAGCATTGTTGAGTAATTCCTTTAGAGATAACTCATCAGTTAAATTTATTCCAGATCCTTCCTGCCTTGAACGAGGAATTGGTCCAGATAAGCCAAGAACGGTGCCAAAAGTTTACTTGAAAAATGAGGGGTGAAGGAGTGAGGGGAAAACTGGCTCTCTAGAGTGAACTTTGGCCAAATAAGAGGAAAGGACAAAAAGCAAAAATAAAAGTAGGCTACTGTGAGGAATCACTAGTAGTAGCTCCTCCCAGCGTCTGTGTCCTTGTCCACATCTCGTAGGAGCCCGGGAGTTCTCCACATGATGTCCTGGCAGTTGTTCGGCCCTCTCCCGGAGCTGTGTGATTGACAGGCCCCACTTCCTTTTCCAGTGCTGTAAGCACATGCTGCTATGCTTCACTGTACCTTTTATTACTTCCGGTTTAGTAGAGTTATGGTTAGAGACCATTTGTGAAGTGTTGTGTATGGACTTAGGATGTGGTTTATCTGCTCCGTGCTCTGCACACTAGAAAAATGTGTGTACTCTGTTTCTGGCCAGTGTTCTGCCAGCATCCCAGTTAATAGTGCTCTGTTCTTTTATATCATTGCTGATTCTCTGTCAACTGCATTTATTTATTTATTTATTTATTGATTGATTGATTTTTGGTACCGGGAATCGAACTCACGACCTCGTGCTTGCCAGGCAAGTGCTTAAGCCACTGAGATAAATCCCAGGCCCTCAACTGCTTTTATAATGGAGAAGGAATGGTGCTCTTCATTGTGATTGTGGAATGGTCTATTTTTTTCTTTGAGCATTGTCATATTTTCTTTTGTATCTTTTTGCACCTTTGATATCATGTGTATTGGTGTGTAAAACTACATCTTTTTGATAAATTGACCCTTTGTTATATGCAGTCACTTTCGTTTTTTTCTTCTTGCGCTGGTGATCAAACCCAAGGCCTCAGGCACACAAGGTACTTGCTCCATCACTGAGCTGTATTCCCAGCTCTGGAGTGTCTTTTTTTTTTAATTGCGGTAAAAATCACAGAAATTTTGCTGTCTTAACTTTTTTGGGGTGCTGAGGACCACATTCAGGGCCTTGTTTATGCTAACCCTAACCCTGACCCTAACCCAGATGAGATCGTGAAGTGCAGCCCTTTGCATTCAGCATCATCTCTTTGAAACCTCCTCCAGGTTGTTACGTGTTCCAGTAACTGGTTCCTTTTTATTGCTGAGTACTAGTCTGAGTCTCTGCCTTTAATTGAGGGTGGTTAGTCCATTTATAGTTAACATGATTATTGGTGGAATTGGGTTTAAATCAGCCATCTTGTTCGGGAGGCAGCACCCTGGGACTCAGGGACTGACTTATGCTCACCAACTGTTTTATTTCTACAATTTTATTGAAACAGCCATGCGTATTCACTTATTCTTGTTTATGGCGACTTTTATGCTACAGTGACTGGTTGAATAGCTGTGATAGGGCCCATAGGGACCACAAAGCTAAGAGAGTTTACTCTTTGCTTCTTTATAGGAGAAAAAATTTTATCCTTTGCTGTGCTGTTTTTTTTTCCCCCTATTCTATTTGTTTATTCTTTGTTGATTTTGAAGCAGAAATGTGAACTTCAAGGAGTTGCTATGGTGGCCAATGCCTGTTACATTATTTGTAAATGTTTCCCTCGGTCAAAATTTTAGACCCGACTGCAGATGTCTCTGTCAGCCTTGTGTCACTGGAGCAGAGTATTTGAGATGATCAGCTTATGAGGGTGGAAGGTTACTTTGGCCTAGGAAGACTTGGCTGCAGTGCCTCTGGGCCTGCAGAGCAGAGGGACAGAGGAAGGAGGAAGAGCCAGGGTCCCACTATCCCCTCCGGGGCACCTCCCCTTCTGATCTACAGCCTCCCAGGATCCCCTCTGGAAGATTCCTGCACCCCCGGGAGCGTGGTGGGATGACCACCCAGTGGTGGGAGCCTCGGGAAGCCTGGGGACCAGGCTGTAACGGAGCCTGCAGTCTGTTTCCAGTGTGCCGCAGCTCACCACATGTACCAGCTTTCAGTAGCACACGTTTGTCACCTCACCGTCCCCGAGTCAGAATCCGGGCACGGCTCCTTCGGGCCCCCTGCTTGGGCTCTCCTAGCGGTGGGAAGGGTTAGCCATTGTGTTCTCACGTGGCGGCTGAGCTGTCCCTGCCACGTGTCTGCCACAGAAACCTCAAGAAGCTATTAATAACGACATGCATAATCTAGCGGCCGCTTTGGCTCTGGTCAAAAGCTGGAAAATCTGAGATTAGCAATAGAAAAGCAAAGGGACGAAAGTTTAAATCTCTAAAACTGCATAATGTGCACAATTTTCTACTTGGAAAGCATCAGTATTTGCAACGTGGTTCAGAGTTTCTGAGCACTTACAAACGGGACTGCTGTATTTCACATAATTTTCAGGCTAGTCCCCTAAGAGGACAGGTATTCCTGTTCATAGATGAAGAAAATGAGAGCTAGTAAAGCCTTCTAAAAAGGTCAGACAGCCACAGTGGTAGAATAGCTGCCTTGCCTTAAAAGCTTTTGGTCCTATCACCAAGGTAGAATTGTAGCACAGGATTACAGATGGTGTGGATATTTACCAAATTTGCCTTGATAATGACGTTTGGTTTTATGTGTAAATACTAATAAATGTTATGTAAGCATGCTAATGAAATGAGGTCTTCGTATTACAGTGCCACAGCCCTATACCTGATTGTCGAATGTCACTGACTGTTTAGTGTTGTAAAGGAAAAACACAGAGGTTCTTTTGATTGAATTAGGTTTGTGCTAGAGCACGGGTCCATTGTTTACCACGTGACCCTGGCTGAACAGCAGCCCACCTAAATCTCAGTTCTCTCTGCCGAGAGGTGGGGACACCCCCCAGAGGCGTATTCTAGGAGAGTTACTATAAAACTGAAAACTTTTAGTTCTTAGCCTCTCTTTCTGAAGACAGCGCATTCCATATGTCACAGTCACGCGCTTTTTGAGTCAGAGTTGCTCTTGCAGTTGCCCAGCTGGCCTCAAACTCGAGGAGCCTTGTGCCTCGGTCTCCGGAGTGCAGGGATTGCAGATGTGTGCCAGCGACCACAGTGCTCGTGTGCTTCTGAATTGTTCTCAGGTTGAATTTTAAAGAAATCCTTTTGCTGATATGAAGTAGTGAGTGAAGTGAATTGTGTGACATAAATAGCATAAAAATTAATTCTTTTTCCAATAATGTTGACATGGTTGTTTTACATTCATAATACTAGTAGCTAATGCTTTTTTCTTTTGGTTTGTCTTTATGTGTGCTTTGTGCTTTTCAGTCTCAGTAAACTGGACGTCGGCAGCTCAGTGGGTTCTGAAAACTGAAGATTAGGGGCTGCTACCTTCTGTCTTCTCACTTTTTAACAAAGACTAAATGGGGTGTTTGAGAAGAAAGCTAAATTGAAAGAAGTGTTACAAATGGCTTCAGAATCAGTGACTGGGAAGCCAGCTCGGAATCACTTCCCGAAGGGAAAGCGGCAGCAGCAGCAGCCGGTGAAGAGCAGATCTCCAGTGAGCGACTGTGACGGAGGCGACTCCTTTGTCTTTGAGGCAAATGAAGCCTGGAAAGATTTCCACAGCTCCCTGCTTCGATTTTATGAGAATGGAGAACTCTGCGATGTCACGCTCAAGGTGGGCCGGCATCTCTTCCTTCCTCACCCACCTCGCTTGATTGTGACTAACACGGGTTTCCCTAATCACACAGGTCATCGTTTCGGTGCTGTACTTACTCTTCACGGTTAGAATAGTTTTAATCTCTGTCTCATTTTATTGGAAGGGAAGGTATGGAAGGGAGGGTAAATGGAGAAAAGTTAACATGAGATAATGTGCCAATTTGATACTGAATTCATTAATTCTTAGTTCATTTATTTTCTGAGTGTTCTAGAACCCTAGGGCAATAGCCTGTTACCAATTAATATTTACCATACAATCTTTCAACTTGTGAATTGAAATAATCTCTTTTTTTTATTAAAAGTGAAAGAATTTTTGGTTACAGCTATACAACTGTTTCACTGAACATCACTATTCTACTTCGTTGTTATCTGTTAAATGAGATTTTTAAAAATCTGTATCTGAAAGTGAAATACAGACATTCCTCCTTGATGATCTACAACTAGGTTGATAGACCAATTGGTCTGTAAGTGAGAAATTGTGTGTAGTACATGTACTGCAATATTCTGAGCAAAGAAACGGTCAAAGTCGTCAAAGAAATTTGATGATTTTGCTTTTATTGCCAACCTCTCACATGCAGAGCTGTAATGTATAACAACATAACACTACAGTATTGTATTGTGTAGTGCAGTCAGCAAAAATCATAGTACTGTGTAAACAAACGTGCTGTACGAAAAAGACCTTGAGCTCTCTAAGCAAGATCTACAGAACTGTGCAAAAAAGGCAGCTGTAAGTCCGGGTGGTGGGGTCCTGAGTCGGAAAGTCACTAAGCATGTGGGTTGGTAAACAAGGACTCGCCTGGAGTGAAAAGTCTCAGCCTGGTCCAAGGTCTCCGGGGTCACGCTGCTTTGCTCAAGTCTTGATGACGTTGGAAAGGTGACACAGCAGTGTGGACAGCCTGTGTCTCAGAGTCCCCCGCATGGTGCTAGTTTTTGTTGTGATTCTTGTGCATCCATGCATTATTCTCCAAGTTCGATTGAACACTTTGGGATCTTCGATTTTGCTGTCTGCTTCTGATGACACACAGTGTCTTAGTGAGGAGAATGAGATCAGAGGACTTGGAACAAAAATCTGTAAACTGAAAACGCAAGTTTTGAGTTTCAGGCCCAGAATGTTCAGGAATATAGCATTCTACTGTGGATAACTGATCTGTAGTCTCCTTCCTGAAATTTATGGTATTCTTAAGTATTTCTAGGCCCCCAAGTATTGAGAGGGAAACCATATGTAATCCTACTTCCGTGTGAAATTCAGCCAGGTATGTATTTCAGTGACATTTAAGCTCCTCAGTCCATGATGTTTTAATGATATTTTTCTGATTTTCAGTCTTAGTGTGGAATTCAGTAAACCATACTGTTTTGGCAAAAACAAAAGAAATATAAAATAGATTATTGAATTTAAATTATTAGGTCAGCATACCAACGATTATATGGAAAATACATAGAATATTGTTAATTTTGCAAATTTTAAAATTAGATTTCAGAATAATCTTAAAAAGTATATAAACTTTAAGTGAAAGATATGGATGTAGCTATTTTAGGGGGAGTTTGACAGTGTCAGCAGTTGGTTGAAATGAAAAACTTGAGGATCTGCTGGAGACTGGCTAATAGATTTGAAGAATTAGCAGAAGTCATTTAGGAACGAGAAAGACTCCACCAAGCATTGGTAGCTTTCATTTCGTAAACTGTAAAATCAGGATGGAGGTTAATTTTTCATGAGGTGTGAGTGAATTCTTAAATGTGAAGCCCTTAAAACTGCTTGGCACATATTACACGATACCAACTATTAAGATTGTTATATATTCTAGTAATTACTCCAAGAGTCACAGATAATTCTGCTGTGCTGTATTCTGTTCTTGTTTAGTAAGAAAGAATTGCATTTCAGTCTGTTAGCAAGTCTGTTATTTGGCTTTGTTCCTGAATTCTAATTTAACATTTCTTCTACTTTCAGAATTTAACCATGACAGAAGAACTAAACCAAATAGGAATGGGAATAATTTGTAATGTTTTGTTTAGTACTTTTTAGATTCATACTACCTTGGAATTATTTCTTAATTTAAACTCTTATTAGTATGTTTCTTTTGGTTATTATTGCTATTAGAACATTTTAGAAACACAGTTATCACAAAATTTGCTATATTTTTCATATCCAGGGCCCTTAGCCCCACTGTTAAATTCCAGAATTAATCTCTGTTTTGTAAAGAGCAAACCCCTTTAGGAAATTTCAGCAAGGTTTTACCTAGCAGCTGGTGAGCACGTATAAATGTGCACACTGTATCTGCCGTGGGAATTTGAAGGTTAGTCAGAGGTATGCCCATTAACACAATTTGGTGATTTGTCATTTTTGTAGTATTTTTACAGGCGCATAGAAAAAGGTCTATTTATATCTAAAAGGTGATTGGGAAGACTGTACATAGGAGATAATATATTACCGTTAGGTCATTTCAGAGAGAGGCAAAACTTGTTAGATATTATGCTCATTAGCCAAAAAAATTTCTATTTTGTATTTTAAAGAGAAAAAAACAATACAGAATTTCAAAGCAAGATGATAAGAAATTAACAGTGATTATTATATTACATATTGTTGTCTTCAAAATAGTTGCTCAGATTACCAGATGTAGGCATACAAAATTGATTAAATAATATAAACACTGTTACTTTTAGTGAGTTGTACAATTATCTTAAGCTATCTTATATGTATGTATATGTGTATTTTCCCCCTTTCTTCTTTTCTCCTTTTCCCCATTCCAGTTATTCTTTCCTTTTGAGCAGTTTCTTTCCCTGTCACAATATCTATTGTACCTTTTGAATTGTACCTTTTCTTACATTAGGGAGACAATACGATGTTTACACATGCAAACTGATTTATTTCACTTATGAGTATGGTCTGTAGTTGCATCCATTTACCTATGAAAATATCAAGTTTATCCTTTATAGGTGAGTAAGTACTCTATCATATAAAAATACCACATCTTTTTACCCATTCCTTGGGTTGTTTCCAAGATTTAGGTTGTTTCTAAGATTTAGCTGTCACAAACTGAGCTGCTATAAACATATATTGCTATATATGATGTTTTCAATTCTTCTGGAAAAGTACCCAGATAGAAAATAGTGGGGTCAAATGGGACCTCTAATGCTAGTTTTTTGAACAGTCTCCACACTGATTTCCATAGTGGTTGCACCGTCTGTACTCCCAGCAGTGGAGAAGGGTTCCTTTTTCCCCATAGCCCTGCCAGCATTTGGTGTCGATTGATTCCTTGATGATAGCAGTTCTTTCTGGGGTGAGATGAAATCTCAGTGTTGTTTTAATGGGTTTTGAGTCTGGGGCTAAAGCTATTCTCCTGCCTTAGCCCCCTGAGTAGCTGGGGGTACCTAGGTGTGCTCTCCTGCCAGAGAGTGAAAATATTTTAAAGTTATAGATCCAGTAGCAGCTCCAAAATTATATAGAGAAAAGCTTCTGTTTTAAACTTTTTATTGTTGGCTTACTGGAGCTTGAACTCGTGTATGTTAAGCACACAACTGTACCAGTGAGCTGTACTCCAGCCCGGGGGAAACTTGAGACAGGTTTTTTGGGAGAAGGGGTAGGGGGACTTGTCCTGAAGGGGTTTTGTAGCCCTCATTGCTTGGCTTGCACATTATAGGCCAGTGAAAAGCATTCTCAAGGTGCTTTCCTCACATGCTAGGTGCTTTGAGGAAGTGGCATTGTCCTTATCAAATCACGGTTAAATTTACCTGAAGGTAGAAGAACAGGGGACACCACACCTGTGCCAGCTCTTGACATGCCCATGGGTCTCATTTATGCTCTTTGGCTCCTTGTTTTGAGGTTTGTTTCTGTGATTTTTCAAAAGCAGATATTTGTAGGACTCAATACATCTTTAAAATGTTTTCAATGGCATAGCTATTTGCTGCAAAAATTTCCACCTGATCAGATAAGAGTAAGTGCTCTGAAGGATCACGGGGAATAAAATATGTGACCTGCATCAGGAGAGGGTACTGCCCGGGAGGTTGGAGCGACCTGATTATCCCGTGCTGATGGCTGGCCCCTAGGGGGCAGAGGCAGCCCTGGTCACGCTGCTGCTGTAAAGCTCCGTCTGCTGCCATTTCCCTCCATCGTGAAGTTTGGGACACTCAGGACCCAGGCACCAGCAGACCTGGTGTCTGGTGAGGACTGCTGTGCCTCTAAGGTGGCACCTCGCTGCCACGTCCTCTGATGGGAAGGACACTTCTTACAGGGCAGCAGGCGGGAAGGGCCTTGTCCCTGGCCTCCAGCCCCAGGAAGTGACACCATCCATTCCTGAGCCCAGAGCGCTCAGGATAACAGCACTTCCCCAGTGGCACCCTGCGTATGTCAACACCACGGGGATTAAGTTTTAGCGTGAATTCAGAGGAGCTTTGAGACCTTGGCACAGGTATAACAAAGTAAGATTGATCATGGAGAAAGTGATCCTGTATTTAGTAAAGAATGTTAAGAATTCTTTGATAGTCTATGTTAAATGATAATTGCTTTTACTTTTTGGCTGTTAATATCTTGATCTTTTTCATGCTGCTTAGAAGGATACACACACACACACCCCTAGGTCCTTGTCTATTTGACTGTCCCAATGCTCTGTAAACAGTTCTTTTCTGTGACTTAGGATTTTAGGTCATGATTTCAGGTGAAATGGACTAAAGAAGACATGAAGAGAATGCGAATTAACCAGAAACATTAACAATTCCACTGACTATCAGTTCTCACGGAATGGACCTGTCTATTCTCCAACTATAAGGCGACTTCCTTTCCCAAGGGTGTTTACCCCCGATTTACACACAGGCTCCACATGTTAAATCCAGGAAGCACAGAGAAAGGAAACACACCTACACCACTCAGTGCCTGTCGGTCTGTTGGCGTGCTTGCTTCCAAATTTTCTCTGTGGATTTTGAAAAGTAACGGAGATATTCCTGAAGGTGTGATCTTTTTTCAGCTTTCTGCAATCTTCCGTATTCTCCGGCTTATTGACGGTATGGGATTCTCGAAGCACACACGTCACTGACCAGCCCCGTATGAGCCATCAGGAATCTGATTCCTGCCTGGTGAATTGTGTTTAAAAATTAAATAGGAAAGAGATGATCATCTTATACTTGCTGAAATAAGTGATGACGAGAGACATTTACAAGCAAAACCTTTTGTACATTCTAATGCTCCTCAAGCCTCTTTAAATCTTATTCTAAAGTTGTCACATGTCATAGGCTTGTTACATAATCAAAACACTAATTAGAAAATTTTTAAAGTAGTGCTATATTTACTTCTTCGTAATGATTTATGACAGTGTGCTAGGAAGACTGGATAACAACTGTGTTAAAAAGAAGAGGCTGGGACATAGCTGGTGGGCCACTGCCTGGCATTCAGGGGACCTTGGCTTCAGTCCTCAGCACCACGAAGAAGGGACAGGGGACATAAAAGTAATAGAAGAAATACATGAAATAATACATAATACATTCCCATTTCAAGTAGTGACATGATACCTAAGGAAGAGATCATAAATAAGACTGATTTGACTATATAAAAATCAATAGGAAGAGAATATTTACAAGTAAACTATAAAAAAAAGAAAATGGATTTAGCAGTATTAAATACAGGTGTAAGTTGGAAATTGTAGAAAACTGCAAGACAACGAAAGACAAAATTGATGTCTATGATAGGGAATAAAAAGTTTAAGATATAAAAAAAAAATAAAAAAAAGAAAAAAAAGAAAATGAGCCTGAAATATACATGACAAATGTCTAATATTAATGTATATATCCTTACAAATAACTAAGAAATAATACATAGTATATAAAAGAAATACACCCACTCAAAATATATTAATGATTTAATCTTAGTAAAAGATACGCAGTAAGATAATATTTTTATTAATCAAATTGGCAAGTGTTTCTTAACACCTAGTGTATGGCACAAATGCAGAAAGTAGTTCAGAAATGGACAACTTGGCACCTGATGGCTGTGTTGATCCTATCCTTTAAGACAGAATTTTTATTTATGAGAGTTTGTCTGTTGGAAAGTAAAGAGTGTGGAATAAGATTCAGTTACCCAGAAGTTCACTGCTGTGTTGTTTGTGGTGGCACGCGGTTAGACATGATCTAATGATTCTGCACTTAAGATGTGAGAGCTCAGTGTTTTATTTTTACTGCTCTTTTATGAAATGTATCATCTCAAAAACTTTTAAACAAAGACTGAAAAAGCCTCAGCTGAGCTCTTAGTAAATACAGCTGAATATTATTTACTTTGTGTTTCCATTTTTTGATTGGTGAATTGTGAATAGTAGTACATAGTACCTGCTCATAGGGCTGCTGGGCCTAATGAGTCAGTGTATGAAAAACACTTTTAAAATGCCTGGCATATAATAAATACCAGTGTGTGGCATTGTTTCCATAATTCACAACATACTCCTGAGAAATGAGATAACATTGAAGTCAGTTCATTGTGTAAGCATTAGAGATACAGATGAGTGGCCAATTGGAAGAAGGACATTGTCAGAGTTTAAGAAGCTGGCCAAGATTAAAAGTAAGTGACCAAAGGATTGCATTATTATTGTTTTTATTTTATTTTATTTTATTTTATTTTATTTTATTTTATTTTATTTTATTTTATTTTATTTTATTTTTTTGGTAGCAGGGATTGAACTCATGACTGTATCCTTGCAAGGCAGACGCTTATGCTGCTGAGCTAAATCCCCAGCTCCAACATTATTTTTTTAAGGATTACATTGTTAACACTCTAAATTATTTGTCTGCAGTGTGAGCTCTCTGCTGCTCTGAAGCTGATTTCGAGTTACTCAAATACAGTTATTGGTTTGTTTCGCACAGGTTGGTTCAAAGCTCATCTCCTGCCACAAGCTGGCGCTGGCTTGTGTGATTCCCTACTTCAGGGCCATGTTCCTCTCTGAAATGGCAGAAGCCAAGCAGACACTGATCGAGATTAAAGATTTCGATGGCGATGCAGTAGAGGACCTGGTGAAGTTTGTGTACTCTTCACGGCTCACGCTGACAGTGGACAATGTCCAGCCTCTCCTGTACGCGGCCTGCATCCTTCAGGTTGAGCTGGTGGCCCGCGCTTGCTGTGAGTACATGAAGCTGCATTTCCACCCCTCCAACTGCCTAGCAGTGCGGGCCTTCGCCGAAAGCCACAACCGGATCGACCTCATGGACATGGCGGACCAGTACGCCTGCGAGCACTTCACCGAGGTCGTGGAGTGCGAGGACTTCGTGAGTGTGTCGCCCCAGCACCTGCACAAGCTTCTGTCCTCCAGCGATCTGCACATTGAGAATGAAAAACAGGTGTACAGCGCTGCCATCAAGTGGCTTCTCGCCAACCCCCAGCATCACCCCAAGTGGCTGGACGAAACACTGGCGCAGGTGGGGCTGCAGGGAGGTGGCGTGTGGGCATGAGGTCACAGCTCGGCCGGTTTTGGTTGTTCCAGGAAGTGCGGTTTACTGATAGGAGAGGGGAAGCCATGTGTGTGTGTGTGTGTGTGTGTGTGTGTTTGTGTGTGTGTCTGTGTGACGAAGAACATGGTGCAGCTCACGCCCTAACTCCTGCACTGTTGACTGGGTTTGTCACATCCAAATGGCCTTTAACCTGGAGATCTAAAGTAGTCCCTTGAGACTGTAGGAATGAGTATTATTTTTATGCTAATGAAAATGGTTCTGAGTGAATAATCCAAAGTGATGTGATTTATAACATTTATAATGAAATTTATAAATTTAATGAATTACCTTGTGCATGAAAATATAGTTACAATGGATAAAGGCTTATTCTAGAAAGAACCGTAAGGCATCAGGCTTCACTTTCTGAGATACTGTTGTTCCTTCGTCAGTTGGGCTTTATTTTTAATTATTAGTGATTTGAACAGGGAGCTCACAAGGAGGCCCTTCAAGTCTGTGTCTTTCTTTCCTTTTATTTTCTTTTCCTCTACTTCCCTTCTCTGTTCTCTGTCCCTCCCCATTCCATTCCCTCACTTGATTTATTCTGAGAAAATGATGCTGCTTAGAAGATGATTATCCTTGTTTACTTATTTTTTTAATTAAATACTTTGTTAGAACTTGATAATTATATCAGTTTTAATAATTACTCGATAGCATTATAAAATTTTTAAAATTCAAAACAAACTTGCTTATAGTTACCACTGGTCTCACTTTAGATATTGATAGGCAGAGAGGTAACTCTATGCAAAGTGTTATTACTATTAGACTGATGTTTCTAAAGTGCAGATAGCAACATTTTTGTTCTGTTTCTGCACTGGGTGCTGGGCGTGGAGTACAGGGCTTGCACATGCTAGGCGCATACCCTGCCACCCGGTTACACCCCCGCCTAGAGGACTTTTTAAAAGAACTACTGTGGTGATAATGAGGAGCAAGCTGTTCTGTTTATGGTTTACATTGCTCCTATCATGGTTGTAGGTTCGTCTGCCGTTGTTACCAGTTGATTTTCTCATGGGTGTAGTGGCGAAAGAACAGATCGTCAAGCAAAATCTAAAATGCAGAGATTTATTGGATGAAGCAAGAAATTACCACCTTCATCTGAGTAACCGGGCCGTCCCTGACTTCGAGTACTCCATCCGCACTACCCCGAGGAAGCACACTGCTGGTAATCACTCAACTTCGATCGGCTCTCCTGGCGGGATCTTTGATGTATTTCAAGGTTGTCTATGTAATAGCTGTAATTCCAGAGAAATCTCTGAATTTCCACGGCCTCAGTTTGTTTATAAACAGTTATACTACATCATCTTTAAAATCCTTTCCAAATTTAAATTGTTCCTGAAACAATTACTACATTATAGTAACCAGAGCTCTTTGTCTCGCTCCATGGAAGAAGAAACGCACAGAAAGAGGAAGTCAGGAGAGTGTGTATTAGAGACAAGACCGAAGCTCTTGCTGCCTACCCACCTTGAGGGGCGTCTGAAAGTGGACTTGCCAGTGTGGCCCCTTGTTTTGGCCTCCTATACAAAAGCAGAGTTGTTTGAAACAGGTGACTTTGTTGAGGTTAGAGTCTAAAAACATTATTTAGCTGGAAAGCCAAGTCCAAAGGAAAGGAAACCGGTTACTCCGGATTTCTGTTTTTCCAAGTCCAGCTGGGAGCTTAGGGAGGAGCCCTCAGCTGACTTAGTTTGCAGCCTTCTTGGGAGGAGAGATCCTTGTCTCCTCTCTTTAACTTATATCCTTCTTGTGTTTACCTTCACACTTCTAAGCTCAACTAGTTCTTTGTTTTGAATTAGCTCTTAACTCAGCATGTGTGCTGTTTTCTTTGTATCTGATTATCCTAGCCCCATCCTTGTTACACTCTGACCTAAATATTGAATTAGTTGAAAAATCGAGTGTACACTCATTTATTTGCACAGTCACTCAGCAAACACTAAACATCTGGGTGAGGCACTGGAAATGTAGACACAAACAGAATGCGACCAGTCCTATTCTGGGAAACCTTGTGGTCTTGTCTAAGAAAACAGGCATTTGAATAAAGCGTTGCGGATACCTTGATACACTGCCATCAAGGTGTTGTATTGAGAGGTGCACAGATGAAAGAGTGGTGGTTTTTACTTGGGAAGGGTCAGAAAAGATTTTACAGTTAACCTCAGTGTTAATTTTGAATCAGGCCCAGCTATGTGTTTTAGGTCCTGCACGTGATTCTGAAAGCTTCAGATGAAAAGTTGGATTTTTTTTCCTTTAAATTGTGGTAGAAGGAGCCAGGGATTTAGCTCAGTGACATTAGTGCCTGTGTGGCAAGCACAAGGTCGTGAGTTCGATGGCTGGTACCAAAATAAAATAAAATAATAAAAATAAATTGTGGTAGAAATGTGTAGCATAAAAGTTACACTCTAATGATCGTGTACAATTCAGTGGTATTCTCCAGAATTTTTAGTGAAGGTAATGGCAAGTTGTCGAGAGTCTTTAGTTATCTTGTTCTGTGGACAGCGGTGGCTTCCAAGTGGAGACAGGCAGTGTGCTCAGTGGTTTGCTTGGGTGACAGCCCAGGACTGAGAAGGTGCGGTGGGGAGAGAGCAGCGTAGCGCCCTCCAGAGCACGGGCGACTTGGAGGCAGAGCAGAAGCAGAGAGGCACCTTGGACGAGGGGCCTGCGGGACGTCCAGTGGAAACGTAGCTTGCAAAGGGAAATACGGACTAGAGGGTGGAATCCTGTAGATGGGATTTTAAACAACAGGATGGAGCTGGGATGTAGCTCAGCAGCGCAAGTGCCTCCTGGCAAGCGCGGGGTGGTGAGTCTGATCCTCGGTACCAAAACACAAAACAAAAAAAGGGATGCCCTTCACCTGTGTTTTGTTTTGTTTTGTCTTGTTTTGTTTGGTACCGGGGATCGAACTCACAACCTCGAGCTTGCCAGGCAGGCACTTAAGCCATGAGCTAAATCCCCGGCCCTCACCTGTGTTTTTAGCTTAATAAATTCTGTGCAGAATGGGCCAAGAGTGGAACGTAGAAACCAGAACTACTCTCTGTAGCCACGAGGAGACTTCACTACTGTAGACATCAAGAAAGTAAGGATTTTCTGCACCTGCAGGGTGAGCAGCGTTCATCCAGGTTCAGTGAGAGCACAAACCGGGGGTGGGGGGTGGCGACCCTCCTGTAGTCCCAGCCTCAGGAGGCTGAAGCAGGAGGGTCCATGTGAGGGTCAAGGCCATGCTGGGCTACATGAGACCCTGTCTCAGAAAACTAAACCAAGCCAAATAAGCATAACTTTAAAAAACACAGAATAACCAGAAGGTCATAATGTCACTAGGTGGCAGGATCACAAGTTTGAGCCTGGTCTCAATAAAAGGGGCTGGCGATGCAGCTCAGTGCGAGGCCCTGTGTTCAGTCATGGAAGGTTTCTCAGGACCTTCGCAAGAGCAGTTTTACAGAGCGGGTGGGATATAAATCTTCTGTGGGATGTGAGAAAGCGGATAGGCCTTGTAAGGGCGGCTGGGTTAGATTTTAGTAACGCCATGCCCAATATCCAGTAACTCTTCTTTTCTTTTTTTTTAACATTACTCAGACTTCTGACTGCTTAGCTGGTCGTGGTGGTGCACAGCTATAATCTCAGCACTCAGGAGGCCGAGGCAGAAGGGTCACTGCGTTCAAGGCCAGCCTGGGCACATTGTGAGACCCTGTCTCTAAAGGATTTGAAAAAAAAATAGACTTGTAAATATTTTCCACACTAATTTAAAAAACACTGAAAGCTGTGATTCTGATTTGGATCTTGGGCTCTCTCTAGGCGTGCTGTTCTGTGTAGGGGGTCGAGGCGGCTCCGGTGACCCCTTTCGCAGTATCGAGTGCTATTCCATCAACAAGAACAGCTGGTTTTTTGGGCCAGAGATGAACAGCAGGCGGCGACACGTGGGTGTGATCTCTGTGGCAGGTAGGTCTGTGATCGCCGAATCACACCGTGGGATTAGAGTGCTTTGTAAGTATTTGGACTTCGAGACTTCTTTCCTAAGAACATCGGTAAATTGTAAAATACGCTCTAGTCTGTCAGAATACCCAGTAGTGCCGAGAGGACGCTTGCACTGCCTCTGCTGTGACAGGCGCTGTTCCTGCCTGGGCACAACGCGGCAGCCACCGTGGGTTCCGGTGCTAGTCGCGCGCGTTGCTGTGTGAGCCGGGTCGGTGCTTGCTGCAGTGCAGCTAAAATGCTGTCGGTTTGCAGGAAAGGTGTACGCGGTGGGAGGACACGACGGCAGCGAGCACCTGGGCAGCATGGAAATGTTTGACCCCCTCACCAACAAGTGGATGATGAAGGCCTCGATGAACACGAAAAGGTGGGTGCTCGGGCCGCCTCCAGGGTGATGCCTGCAAGCTAAAGGCCTCGCTGGGAAACTGTTCTAGCTTTAGGGGCTTCACCTTCTCCAGCACTTGTTAAAGTGTCCGAATGCAGATTTGCTACAGCTTCTCACGTGTTTTAGGAATGGAGTCACATAGCGGTCACTACAGCTTCCACTTCCACTTCAGCGTTGCTGTTTTTTTGTTTTGTTTTAAACTTCTTGTTTGGGATAGTTCTAAAAAGACAGTTTAAAAAGTGTCACTGAAACAGTTGTGTTCCTAGGTCCCCGTGGTTTTCAGGTGAGGGTGATTTTGCTCTCTCTGTGGAATACTGGGTAGGGTCTGGACAGTCTTGATTATCACAGCTTGAAGATGGACAAGTTGCGGTCGGCATCTGGCAGCAGGGACAGAGGTCAGGGTGCTGCAGAGGACGCTGCAAAGCCTTTGCTGGCCTCGACAGCCTGTCGTGGGGCAGAGGTACATCATACGTGGCCCCCACCCACCGAGCTTCCTGTGGTGTCGACCTCTCCTGCAGCCCCTGTATGATGCCTAACGTTAGCGCTAGAGCAGTAGTGCTGCTGGAGAATCCTGGACAGGCCAGGGCTCTGCCGGCCCTCCCACACGTCCCTCCGCCTCTGCCCGCACTCCTGTCTAATCGAGTTAGCTGATAACACAGTGTGAACTCATCGAAGAAGCAGTAGGTGTTTGCTTGTTTCCACTCTTAGTGGAATGTTTTTAGTGTTTCTTTGTTAAATAAGAAACTCGCTTTAGGACTAAGGCACATATATTTTATCATGTTATGAAAGTGTCTCTCTAGTTCTGTTTTGTTGAGTGACTTTGTCATCAACATTAACATCTCAAATTCTCATCTGTAGTAAATTGAAATTATGTTGGTAACTAGATCATTCAAAAGAGGAGAAGATTTTTAGTTTCATCATTTGGTACTCAAACCTGTCCAACATTTTTATTAATGATTAGGATGTTAGATTTAAAGGTGGAAGGGTAACTTCAGAAACAGACTTTGAAGGAGGCATAGCTCAGAACTAGAGGGCTTGGCTAGGATTCCATCAAACAGCAGTGAAAAAGTAGGGCAAATTCACGATAGACAAAATCGAAGAAGCATCAGAATTAGAGTAACATGTTAAAACCTACTTTTAGATTTTTCAAACATCGATTATACAGTACAGTATGATGGAAGTCAGGTTTGCCATGTTCCCATGGAGAAAAGCAGCTGTGCTTTTGGAGAGGGAGATTATGGCCATAATCTTCTTTCTGCCTGACTTTCCACATCTGGTGCCGTGGTCTCGTATGGGACGGGTGGCGTGGTTTGGGTGTGGGAACAAAAGATTAGACTCTACATTTTAGATGATTTGTTTTAAGCGGATATTTTGTCATGCACTTAATCTGTTAGAACAGTCACGCATGTTTTTAAATTGCAAATAAGGTGTATGAGGAATGCACAGACACTGGTTGGTGCGGGTCTGAGAGTGGTGATGTGCAGTGCCCGGAAGAGCAGCTTAGCAGGAGGCCCGAGGGCCACATGCTACACAGGTCGCTGCCGGCCTGGAGCCAGCCAGGAGGAGCAACTGAAGCAGTAACTGGGCATTTTAAGGGTGCACATTGTGTTAGCAGGAAGGAGTAAATGCTTACTTCTAATCACTAATAAAGAGCAATAAAATACACTGGAATTCTGCCTGTGCCTGCAATTGTGTGTTAGAAACATCACATACACATTTTCCCCTAGATGGGAGAAAATTACCTATCATTTAGGTAATAATAGATAAATTACCTGCTACTTTCCCTTTTCAAATCTAAAATTCTGCAGAGACAGCAAGGATTTGAAAGGCTGAGACCAACAATCGAAGTACCTGGGTGGACTGCCAGCCCCAGGTCTGTTAACTTAAAAGAGCCGGAGCTGACAAAGCCTGAGCTCCAGCACCGCAGCCTGTAGGGTCTGCAGACGTAAGCACATTCTGCAGAAGGTAAAAAGTGTTTGTCATGAGCAGTTTTCAGGGCTGGGATGTAGCCCAGTGGTGGGATGCCTTGAGTTTGATCCCCACTAATTAAATATCCCCACGCAGAAAGCAGTTTTAACAGCACTGTGTCCGAGCACACTGCCTGCTGATTTTCTTTCTTTTTTTTTTTTTTGGTACTGGGGATTGAACTCATGACTGCCTGCTTGCAAAGCAGGCGCTTAAGCCACTGAGCTAAATCCCCAGCCCGATTTTCTTTTTCTTAATTAACAGAGTAGTGTTTTGTTTTGTTTTGTTTTTTACTGGACTTTGTATATTAAAGTGTGACAGATTCGATAGAAATTAAGGAGAGCTCTGCTAGAAACACTTCTAGCTTTTTGTTTTCTACTCACGTGAAAGACTCCTGGGGGGAAAGCTGGCCCTAAAAATACCGTGGCCTCTCATTATCCACATGTGACACCGTAATACCTTAGTAGGGCTCGCTGTGTATGACCGACTTTCCATTTTAATAGGTTGGTATGAGGGGGGAGTCTCAAAGTACAGTTTTAATCTTTATACTCTTACCTTTTTATTATACTATTTTGGTTGGTTTTTAGTTAGTGACTGAATGCAACTTCCCTAGCAAAATAGCGGTTGGATTTTTTTCATCTTTTAAATACAATTTTTATACAATAGTATAAAAATAATATAGCTACAACTATTTGGCCATATTGTTGGCTTATAATCTGTATTCCTGCAAATTGTCTTTTATGTATTAAGTTTATTCATAGTTTAGATACACACAGTGGTAACATTCATCATAGGGAACTGGAACCTGTCTGTGATAGCTCTCATTTCTCTTCCCCATTGCCCTCCCCTCCCTTCAATCCCTCTTCCCCGCCTTCTTTATATTTTATCCTTTTCTCATTTTTTTCCTTCGTTCCCCCTTCTTTCCTTTTGAATAGTTTTATTTTGCAATTTCTATTACAAATTTTAATTCGTTTTACACTTCTAGTTTCTCACAGCAGACAAACAGTGAAGTTTTACATACATGTATCTTATTTATGTACGAGTATGGTCTCAAGGTGCACCCATTTACCTATAAATGTTTGATGCTTATCCTTCTTTATGGCTGCGTAGTAGTCCATTGTATAGAAATACCACTTTTTTTAAACACTTCTTTTTTATTTATTCATTGGTTGATGTACATTTGAGTTGTTCCCAGGATTTAGCTATTACAAACTGTGCTGCTACGAACATGGGTGCGTGTATATCACTGTGGTATGTTGCTTTTAGCTGGCTCAGATGGGACCTCTAATCCTAGTTTTTTGAGGAATCGCCACACTGATTACCACAGTGGTTGCACCAGTCTGCACTCCCACTGATGAGAAGGGGTCCTTTTGCCACACAGCCCTCTCAACATTTGTTATTGGTTGGTTTCACTCATCCTTATTTATTTATTTACTGGACGGGTCTCACTGTGTAGTTCAGGCTGTGTTTCAGTTAGAAGGGGTCAGATCTCCATGTTCCGAGACCCTGTGCGTACCGATGGAGGAGGTGCCAGCCACGTAAGAGAAGATCGTCTGACAGACCAGAACGTCACTGTTTAGTCAGGAAGTCGTGGAGGTTTGGTCTAAAGTGGTTGATGGTGACGTGGAGGAAGAAACGTATTTGAGAGATTGCTCAGGGATGTGCAGCCGGCTTTGGAGGAACCGTGAGGAGGGCAGAGGCGGCTCTTTGCCTTCTGGCTTAAGCAGCTAGCTGGGTGGTGGTGCTGTGCTCCGAACGGGGAGTGAACAGGGCAGCGTTGGCCCTTTGGGGGTGGTGCCTTCGCGTCCGTTGCTGTCAGCAGCTGAAACCCCCGAAGCCCCGCGGGCTCATGGAGTCTCCTGCTTCATTTCTTGCAAGGCTGGAAGCAAGGTGCTGGCTGTGCTGGGCCCCCACCCAGAGGGCTGGGGGTGGGGCTGCGTCCATCCCAGGTGGGCCCCTTGGAATCCAGACCTTGTGCGGGGCTGCAGGGCGGCATGTCAGGCCCTTTCTCACTCCCTCTGCAGACAAGCGTGAGCATGCTGAAGCCACCTGTGTTTTGTGCTCCTAACTGCAAGCTGATGGGCGCCCTTGCTTGCTAAGGGCTTGTAGAGGACTGGATTAGGCCCCCAGGTGATCTCCCTTCTGCCGCTGGGTGTGGCACAGTTACGGGTAACACCAGCAGGTGGTCGTGCAAGAGTGTTTTAGAATTCAGCCTTGGCAGCGGGTTTCATCTTAGATTAAAGCAAGGCAGATCTGAAGCAGGCCGTGAGCATCTCTGGGCACACATGTTGGAGCTGTTACAGATGTGCGGGAGGGGTGAGCTTGCCGAGGGAGGAGGGCACGCAGAGCGCCAGGCAGGCTGCAGCCGGAGCGGAGTCAATGGTGGTGGCGGGCGGGAGGCACTGGAGAGGAGAAGAGCCCAGCTACAGAGACAGCGGGAGCCAGATGTGTGACCCCATGGAAACTTCGAGAACAGTGCTCTTGTTTTTGATTGGTTGGGCTTTTATGGTGCTGGGGTTTGAGCCCAGTCCCTCGTCCGAGCCAGGCAGTCACCCTGCCACTGAGCCACATCTCCAGCCCGAGGAGAGTTTGGAAGAGTAGAAGGTGGCCAGTGAGGGTCCCTGCGCCTGTGGTCTGGGGGAGGCGGAGAACTAGCAGGCACCTCACTGTACTTCCGGCCTCATGTAGAACAGGACGCACACATGTTCACACAAACCCAGGAGCTTCCTAACCGCGGTGTTGTCTAAGTCAGCTTTCCACGCCAGAGCAGAGAGGCTGAGGAGACGGGAGATGAGTGGTGACATCGTCCTTGGTATCTCCTCCTTAGGGTTCTCCGGTGAGCACGAGCTGGGGTCTCTGGGGTTACCGCTTTCTCCAGGACAGACTGGGCGTACAGATTCTGAAAATCTGAAATTGAATATGCTCTGAAACCTGAAACTTTTTTAGCTGTATTCAAAAACTTTTAAATTTTGGAGGAATTTTGAATTTTGGATTAGGGATACTCAACCAATAAAGTTTATGCAGGTATACAGAGCCCCAAAACATCCAAAATCTAATAGGCTGCCTTTTTTTTTTTTTTTTTTTTGGCACTATTGGAGATTGAACCCGGGGCCTTGGCACTGAGGTCCATCCCAGCCCTTTTATTTGAGCCAGTCTCATTAAAGTGCCCCTGCTGGGCTGGATCTTGTGGTCCCCCAGCCTCAGCCTCCCAAAGTGTTGGGTTCCAGGCATGCACCACTGCACTCCCGATCGCAGACATTTTGGATAAGGAATAGCCTTGCCCAGTGTGGGCCAGACATCATTCTAGGTGCTTCACCTTTATTAATCCGTTAACAGCGGCTGTGTTGCAGAAGAAGCTGCAGAGTAGTTGAGGTTGAACAGTACACTGCTTGGTATCCAAGTTACAGGACAGTTTTAGAATAGTTCCCTTTTGTGTTGCTACATTGTATTCTATAACAAACAGGATTTTTCTTTTCTGATCATGATTATAATGAACTAAGTTTATATAAAGCCTAAATCTCTTTTTCAAAGAAATGAAATTAATGCTCTTCGGAAACAAAGCCAGACGATGGGAAGCTGGTGGTGTAAGAGTGAGTGAATGTTTGTGCGGTGGTGTAGTGAGACCTGTAACAAAGTGATCTGCAGATACACGTATTCGGAAATAAGATTCTCTTTTGACCTCACAGCCAACCCATTTTCTGTCAACTCATTAATCTTGCAATTTGCAGTTTATCATTTTGGATTTCTTCATACCGTTTTGTTGGGGTTTTATTTCATTATTTGGTCTCAGTCGAAAGTAGCCAAGGTACACTGTGCACTGTGTAACTTTAAGGAATTCTGTTCACTTCGAGTTCCAGTGTGGCATCCTTTGAGTCTGTGTTCAGACACTTCAGTGAATCTAATAATAATGCAAACAGGAAAAAAAAAAAAAAGGAATAATGCAAACACATCACATTCTGCAGGTTAATGCGATGAATGGTTTGCAGTTGCACAGTTTTCTTTGCTACTTGCTTCCTGGAAATAAACCCCAGTGCTAAAACGTGTCTTACTGCTTTTGCAGGCGAGGAATTGCCTTGGCCTCCTTAGGAGGCCCAATATATGCCATTGGAGGATTGGACGACAACACCTGTTTCGGTGATGTGGAGAGATACGACATTGAGTCCAATCAGTGGAGTGTGGTTGCCCCGATGAACACTCCCCGCGGGGGCGTTGGCTCCGTCGCCCTGGTGGTGAGTGCCCAGGCGGCCTGCCCATGTCCACTGTCGGTATGATTCACCTCGCCCTGTGAGCACCTTGCCTCTTGCCTGCATGCTGTGTTATTCCACGAGACACAGCTGCTCCGCTGAGCAGGTGGACGATTAGCAGCACACCCTAACATCCACGTTTTGTTTCCCTCCCTTCAGAGCCATGTTTATGCAGTCGGTGGCAATGATGGAGTAGCCTCTCTGTCCAGTGTGGAGAGATACGATCCGCATCTCGACAAATGGATAGAAGTCAAAGAAATGGGTCAGCGGCGAGCAGGCAATGGCGTCAGTGAGCTTCATGGCTGCTTATATGTTGTTGGTGAGTGGACGGTGTTTAGTTCACTGTGTCAGGATCCACGCTGACAAGTGTCGTAAAACAGAGCACCACCAAAAATTATGTTAATATGTTACATTTAACCTTTCGTGACCTTTAGTGGATTCAGTCCTGAGATACACTTTTGAAACCTTACCTTTCCTTTCCTTTCCTTCTTTCCCAGTACTACAGAGTAAACCCAGATAGCACTGACCTGCAGTTGTAGCCCTTCTTAAAAATTTTAAGATGGGCTCTTGTTAAGATTCCTGGGCTGGCTTCAAATATTTGATCCTCTTGCGTCAGCCTCCTGTGAGCTGCTGGGATCTCAGGTGTGCACCACTGTGCCCAGCTGATACTTTGCATTCTCAAAGTTTACATTCGTGCTTTTTTTTCCCCAAATCTTTATCCCATATTTAAAATTTCTGCCTCTGTATTTTTCTAAGAGTAGCAAATACATCTAAAACAGGGGATTGCATTTAAATGAAACGTATATTTGTTAAGGTAAACTAAACATGCTTTGCTAAAATAGCTCTTTAAAGGTCTAAAACTTGTTCATTTCAAAGAAAATTATGTTGAAAAGTATTGGCTTTATCATTGCTGGGACACAGTATCTGACACCTACAATTTAGAGGAAGAAAGTGTTAGTTTGGTTCATGGTTTGAGGGGATTCAGTACATGGACAATTGGCTGCAAGGAGGGAATTTGGTAGAAGGCCTGGTGGAGCAAAGTGGCTTAGGTCATGGCAGTGAGGAAGCAGACCACAGGAACAGTGCACAGAGGAAAGGACCAGGGACCAGATGTAGAACCCAAGGTACACTTCATGTTATGGTTTGTACCTAGATGTCCCCCAAAGCCTCGTGGTCATGGGGTGGGCTTTTAGAGTTCGTGATTGATTCATAATCCAATCCTGGGATTTTGGGTTGCGTGCTCCACTGTCTTGGGGCAGGTAGCCTGCATACAATACAATGGAGGGAAAGACACTCGCTTTCTTTCCACCCTTTTTGCTCTTGTTGCTTTACTGTCTTCCACCACCATGAACTGCTGCCCTCTGCCATGAACCACCCTGTCTTGGACCCAGCAGATTGTAGACTGAAACTTCCACAAACTGTGAGCTAAATAAGTCTTTCCTTTCTTAACTTTGGGCATTGGGTATTTTGTCTCCGCAGCAATAGAAAAGTAACTAACAGAATTGTGTGCCAAGAGTAGTGTCATTGCTGTGACTTGACCCTGTGGTTCAAGAGCCTTTGGGAATGGCTTGTGGGAAGAGTTTGGAAAGGTTCAGAGATGCTGCCTAAAGAGTAGCCCTGGAATGGCTTAGGCTGTTCTGCATGGGAGATTCTGATCAGAGCTCAGGAGACTAGAAGGCTGATAGAAAGTCTGCCATAAAGACCAGATTCTGGAGGTTTCTGCTGGGAAGAAGGACTGCAGTGGCTGCTGGATTCCAGGTGATGTGTGTTTTGGTTTGGCAGAAAGTTTGTCTGCATTTTGCTATTGTCAAAGACTTTACCTGAGGCTGAGATTAAGAACAGTGGACTGATTAAACTGGCAAAAGAAATTTCAGGGCAGTCTAACATTGAGATGGTGGCATGGTTATGGTTGGGGAGTTTTAGCCAGATTAAATGTTATGAATTGAGAGCACAGAGCTCAGCAGGATGATTTAAAATGTTGTGAATCTCACCACAACGGAAGCTCCAACAAAGGTGTGGATGGCAAAAATAGAGAAAACTTGATTGCCAAGAAGAAACAGGAGAATAGAAAAAGAAAACCTGTGGGCATCACAAGAAGCAGCAGAACTACACCCTTTGCAACCTCAGAATTGCAAAAGTAAAGGACTTTAAGAAGAAAGTCCCAGAGCTCCAGGTTCCGGAATGATGGTGGCACTGGCAGCAGCAGGTTTCAGAATGGTGGCAGTGGCTGCACCATGTTCCAGAAAGGCGGCAGTAGCTGCACTGGGCTGCAGATTGTCAGCAGTCTAGTGAATTTGTTCTTCAGAATTAGATTCAGGGTGCTGAGACACTTGACTCCTACAGCCAAGAGAGAAGGATGCCTGGCTATGCTCCAGCTGGCAGCAGCCTTGGCATCATCCATGAGGCACTGGTTTTAGGTGCATGCAGAATGGAAGAGTTCTGAGGTTAAAAAGGCTTCCACCTAGATTTTAAAAGAAGGCCTGGGAGGCCAGGCAGTGTGCCCTTGAGTGGGCAGTGTGTGAAGCTATGAAGGGGAAGCCATAGGTGTGGTGGAGACCCCAGACGTTTAGAAAAGCCAGAAATGTGGATCCTCTGATGAAAAGTGCAAGGTGGGAACAAAGCCAGCCCGAGAGAGAAGCCGAGGGAGCTAGGACCACTGGAGGTGCTGTAGGGGCAGAGCCCTCTTTGGAGCTCACGTTTGCCACAGGTTGCGTTGAACACTACATGTGAAACTACAGGGCTGAATATTTACCCTGTGGATTTTGACTTGCTTTAGTTCCATTCCTTTGTATCCCCGTTGGTACCTTTTATCTTCTGCCATGACGTGAGAAGTGCCACCGTGAGAAGTCTTTAACTTTCTTTCCATTTATATAGGCTCTCACAGCTAAGAGTTCGCTTTAGATCTCGGAGGAGACTTGGGACTTGGACTTTTTTGGCAGTGCTGAAAGTGTGAGGACTTTGGCAACTCTTAGATACAGACTAAAATTCCTTTTGTATAAAGGGACATGCACGAATTTTTGCGAGTCCAGGAGCAGAATGTTATGGTTTGGGTTTAGATGTCCCTCCAAAGCCTCATGGGGTGGGCGTCTAGAGTCTGTGATTGATTTGTGGTCCTGGGGTGGGTAGTCCGCATCCAGTGTAAGGGAGGGAAAGAGGCTTGCTCTCTCTCCTACCCTTGTTGCTCTTGCTGCTTTTGCTGTTTTCTCCCACCATGAACTGTTGCCACCCTGCCAAGCATGGACTGAAATCTCCACAAACTGTGAGCTAAATAAACCTTTCCTTCCTTACCTTTGGGTGTCAGGTATTTCGTCTCAGCAGTGGGAGAAAAGTAACCAAGACACTTCATGACCCACCCACACACATCTAGAAGAGTGCTTTACCAATCCCTGAGTCAGCTCTCAAACCAATCAAGCTGACACAGTTAAAGCTAACAACCAGAGAAGCTCGAAGCAAGCTAGCAGCTCTTTTATCTGAGTAGAGGCTATGCCGGCTTTCATACTGCATTTTGACTGACTGACTGACACATGGAATTGGAAGGAACTTTAGAACAGCTCTTTCCCCAGTGCTGGTATTCATGTAACGGACCTGGAGTTGTCCTGCCAAGGAGAAGTCCAGACTTTTTAACAGGTCCCAAAGGAGAACGTGCTTTTCCACTCCACTTGCTGCTTCGAGTAGCAAGGCTTCAGATAATTAGGAGATGGGAGTAAGAATGCCTGTTTTGGAGATTTCCTCAAAGACAAAACTCAGGACCTCAGGCTTGCCAGGCAGGCATTGCAACACCAAGCTATATCCCTGGCCCCTCTTTTCAGTTTTTTGAGACAAGGTGTTGCTATGTAGTTCAGGCTGGCCTTGAAGCCGTTTGTACTGTTCTCGAACTTTCAGTAATCCTCTTTCCCCAGTCTGCCAAGTGCAGGGACACAGGTATGTGTCACCATGCCGAGCCTTTCAAAATTATTTTAAGAATTAAAGACAAAATATGTTACAGTCTGAAACTGTGTGTGGTATTTTGTAGTTAACCAACAAATGAGTTACAATATTATGATTAGTAACAAATAAAAAATACGAACAGCTCAGGTTAAACATTGAGAAACCTTCTTGGCTGTTCTATTTAAAACAGGCACAACTTAGTTGAATAAGAAGACTGTGAAGGTACACGCATGCCTGACAGTGATCGCATTCAGTTTTCTTTCTTTCTCTCTTTTTGTTTTTTAAACAGTCTCACTGTGTAACACAGGCTGGCCTTGGACTCCTGGTGACCCTCTTGCCTCGGCCTCCTGAGTGCTGGGATTACCAGTGTGTGCCACCACTCCTGACTGTTTCTTCTGTCTTGAATTCACTGTTTTTATTTATTTTAATATTTATATAAAAACATTTAATATTTATATTTAATATGAATTATATTTATGGTAATAATTCATATTAATTATAAATTATAATTAATTTATATTAATATTAACAACATATTAATATAATATAAAACAAATATAATTAATATAATGGTTATATTTAATATTTATATTAAAATATTAATATTTATATTAAAATATATTTAAATATTTTATTTATTTATTTTTTTGCCTTGCTAGGGATTAAACCAGGACCATGGGGCCTGGTACATGTTGGAGCTGTCCTCTGCCACTGCATGGTATTCCCAGCCCTGCCTTCATGTTTTTGTGTTTGTTTTTGTTTTTTATGACCAGTCTCACTATGTAGCCCAGACTAGCCTCAAACTCACAACAGTCCTCCTGCCTCGGGTTCCCAAGTGCTGGGATTGCAGGTGTGCAGCACTATGCCTGGTTCTTGAATTCTTTATTGTAAATTTGTGTGCATCATCTAGGAAAGTAATATGGAATCAGTGAAAAGGGCTATGGAAAATTAACTGGTTCAAACCCTAGCACCGGGGGCGGGGGGAAGCTACTCAAAATTTAATCTTCTACCATAACATGAGCAATAATTAAAACTGAACTCTTTATTATAATGAAAAATTGTTTTATATCATAGTGTGGTCAGCTGGGCAGAGTGGCATATGCCTCTAACAACAGCACTCAGGAAGCTGAGGCAGGAGGATCATAATCTCGGGGCCAGTCTGGGCTATGTAGCACGTTGAAGCCTGGCCTCGACTGCATATTTAGCAAGACTCTGTCTCAAAAACCAAAACTAAAGAGAAAGCATGGCTGAGGTAATGATGATACTACAGTGCACACTTGGCAAAGCTCATCCGAGCACATATAGAAAGCTGGGAAACTTTATCTCAGTCAGTGGAGTAAGTAAAATTAGGCCCGTCAGAGACTTCCACATGTGTTTCTTTGTTTCACTGCCCTGTGTGTAAAGAAACTGGTCGTCCCACAGCACTGCATTGCTCTCGAGGGCAGGCTGTCATGTCACCCAGCTGGGTGCCCAGGAAACCCAGGGAGGGGCCCTGAGGGAAGGCAGCGCAGGCGTGCGCTGCGGAGAGGAGAGTGCAGGGGAGCAGGGAATCTGGGCAGAGCAGTGTAGTCAGCCTGAGTCCTCCGCCCCTAGTTACTCTGGCAGGGGGAGTGTCAGAGGAAGAACCGGAAACCTTCCTCAGCCTTCTTACCGTGTAAAAACATGAAGAGAAACTTCAGTTTTGTTTGTTTCTGAGAGGCTGAGGACAAATCGTGTGAATGACTGATTTTATCTTCTTTTCTACAGCATCTGCTTAGATACCGAGATTTCACTTTTCTCATTGTCAGGTTTTTAATCCTAGTATCAAGGTAAACTAGCAATTAAATGATCCTAAGTTAGGTTGTGGAAAAGTTGTAAGAGCAGGTGGTGGTAGCTGCAGGTGGTTTTGGGGTGAACCTTTGCTGTGTAATTTTCCTGAACCGTTCCTGTTTTAAAGGGGATTAGCAGGTCCGGAATGGGGACTTTGGGGTTGTTCTGTGCAGCGTCACACTATTTGGACGTTTCCCTCTGCAGGAGGTTTTGACGATAACTCTCCTCTGAGTTCCGTGGAGCGGTACGACCCTCGCAGCAACAAGTGGGAGTACGTGGCCTCACTCACCACGCCCAGGGGCGGGGTGGGCATCGCCACGGTGATGGGCAAAATCTTCGCAGTCGGTGGTCACAACGGCAACACCTACTTGAACACAGTAGAAGCCTTCGATCCGGTGCTCAACAGGTGACTTGCACGTGGCGTCAGCACCTCAGCGGTGCCTTCCTGTGAGGAGGACTCCCCAGGGAGCGGGTGTGTTTGTGGGCAGAGCCTCCGCTGGGGGCCCGAATCCACAGAGAGCCCCGGGCTTCACAGCCTCCACGAGACGCTTCGCTCACCGGTTAGGCATAACTGGCAATGGAATAGAGTAGTCAGAGCCGCACTGCGCTGTAAGATCACCGGCATCACCGTCTGCACTGCGGTGAACCCCAGTGCGACTGAGGTGGTCACCAGGGAACACGAGGTAGCATTGCCCCCAGCGCGGATATGCTGGCCAGATGGGCAGGACCCAGGGGGGCACGTGAGATTCCATCACCCTACCCAGAGCAGCATGCAAGTTAAAGCTCACAAATCATCTGTTTCTGGGATTTTCCATTTCCTGTCTTGGGGCTAGGGCTGACTACAGGTAACTGAGACATGGGGAGCAGAACCCCAGGTGATGGGGATACCTGTCTGCAGTCCTAGTGCGATTCAGACTCCGGAAGACGGTGCCGGCTCCCTCTGGAAGCCTGCGCTCTTTGGCTCTTTGCAAAGCAGTCCCACCCGAGGGCCTCTGGCTGTGGCTGGAACTACGGGGAGAACACGGTGCCCGGCTTTAAGCAAAGGCTCTCTGTCCTCTGTCTTCCAGGTGGGAGCTCGTGGGCTCTGTGTCTCACTGCAGAGCTGGCGCTGGCGTTGCCGTCTGTGCCTGTCTGACAAGCCAGATTCGGGACGTGGGCCACGGGTCCAGCACCGTGGTGGACTGCATGTGACAGGGCGCCGGCCAGCACCACCTCTGCGGCGGCCTCAGCTGGCCGGGATCTCAACAGCACCCACTTTGAATTTTAACGACAGCCAGAGACTTACTCAAACGTTACTGTAGAGCTATGACTGGGTACAACTTTCTGAATAGCTGAAGACTTCAGTCATGCTGTTAGGTCTGGTGTGGGTCTGTGAAAGACAGTGTAACTTGCAACCATACCTGCCCTGGAAAAATGTTTCATTAGCGCCCAAACCTTGAAGTCTGTTTATTGGGATGAATCCATATGACATTTATTGAGGTTTCCTTTTCCTCCGCCTGAAGATACTGGCCTCAGGTAGTGGATTCTTCCAGAGCAGAGACAGAACCCTGGTGTGTGTGTCTGGACACGGAGACTTGCTCCTCTTGGAAATCAGTTTACTGGTGCTGCTGAAGTTACGTCTTACTTTTATTCTAAGTGTTGATTTTCACTTCCTTGGGTGTTTGCAGAAGTAGAAAAACTGTTTTTGCCCAAGTGCCAGTTGGCTGCATTCTTGGAAACTGGTACAGGCCTTGATTTCAATTTGAATTGCTAGGACACCAAAAAGCTTGGCTGTGCTAATTAGTCTGAACAGATCTACACTTTTGGTTTTTGGCTTTTTTTCCTATCTCATGCAAAAAGTGAACCTGAGGCTACTAGAGAAGGCTGAAAGGGCTGGCTGGCATCCCAGTGCCCCGGTGGGAGGCCTGCGAGGGCACCGGTTACGTGCTGCCTGCCCAGGGAGGGCTGAGCCTGTCTTTTCTTTTCCTTGTTTTATTGTGAGTCTAGGACTTTTTGTTGTTTGCCACCATCCTGGTTTTTCTAGATTTATTTATTAGAAAATGAATGCATTTTTACCAAAACTCTTTGTTGACTAGTGTACTGATTGGTTCCGGTCCATCATTAATGAAATGTGTTGGTAAAGACATTGAAAGATGGAAGCCGCTCTTTTTTTCTTAAGTTTAATACTCTTCAATGTATTTATTGTGGTTTAATTGAAAATATTTGTATAAATTAATTCAAACTCCAAGGTATTGATAAACCAACCGATATTATAGCCTTTCATTGTTTTAACTAGCATTATAAGATGACCTATTCATTTGTGTACACTTTTATACATGTTTGTTGAGAGCATTAAAGTATCTTATTTTATATTTGCAATGCAGTTGGGCCTCCCTCGTGCAGGCCACATTCGCACGGTGGCTCTGACCAGTGCAGGCATTACCTCCCCAACCTGGCCAGTCCTGAGAGTCATTGGCAGGTTACACAGGGATCGCACTTGTCAGTGCAGGAGGGCAAAACGCCACGTCCTAAAACCCAGCTGTCAGGCGTGCCCACTGGAAAGAGAAAAAATTCAAGAGGGCTCACTGACATTTTAGAGTTCCAAATCGTGCTGCTTTTTCCAGTCTTGGCCTGTGGGCGGGTCTCCCAGTCCTTACTGTCTGCCAGGCCTCGCTGGTGTAACTAGCCGAGTTTAAGTTCCCCTCCAGAGCACTGGCTGGACACGGTCAGCTGGCTGCAGATGGCGACCAAGCTGCATGACCTGGCCTCCGCCGTCTCTTTCCGTGTCTGCCATGTCCTGTCTAGCCGTGCTTACCAGTGTGGGTTATTTTTATTTTCAGGGGTCAAGATCTTACTGTTTGCTGTGATCACTTAAAGTGTTCTTCCCCATTCCCTGTGTCTGCTTGTTGTGAGCACACATGGGTTACATTTCTCTTTCTGGCTTACGATACAGGAGTCATTGATGTCCTGCACCTCTGCGCTCGCCCCCCACAAAGTTTGTGAGATGAGTAAAATGAAACCAAGGGAAGGCGTGGCTGTCTGGAAACATAAACAGCCGGGTTCTCGTGTGCAGTGTCAGGGACAGGAAGACCTTCTCGGGGACAGGAAGTGAGGATCGGGCTGGTGCGGCTGTGAGATGCCAGCACAGTGATTCAGGACAGCACCTACTGGCAACAGGACGGCCGGGAGGGCGAAAGTGCCGAAATGAGAAGCGCAGAAGAAATGGGAGATGTGTGTAAATTTGTATCTTCTGTCTCTTTTTCTTCTTTATTTTTTGGGCTGGGGTCCTGGTCTGTCACCCAGGCAGGCCGCAAACCCCTGGGCACAGGTGATGGTCTTGCCTCAGCTTCCCGGCCAGTGCACCTGGCGTTGCGTCTTCTGTTCTTCAAGAAATACTTCTAGATTCTTCATGTGATTCTCTTACTTAGCCCTAAAAGCTCTCGCTTTATTGTATTGCACTGCCACTTTAAAATAATTTCACTCTACTCCTGTGTAACTCACTGGTTATATTTAAAACGTGAATAAACTTTGTGCTCCCTCCAAGAACCATCAGGTCCCAAGTGAACTCTGTATAAGGCTGTCAGAGGCCTAGAAAAGAGGTTGTTGACGTTATATAAAGTACTTTTTAAAACGGTAAACTGGAGAATTTTCTTCTTCGTTTTTTTTTTCTAAGAGAAAATACATTGGAATCTAAACCATGTTTTATTAGTTAGTGTTTCTATGGTTTCTCAAACCAGACTTTTAGGAAGTTGTTATTGGGCTAACCGTGGCTATGTCTTTGTTCCCTCTATGTGAGATCAGAAGTGACAGTGAAATTTCTGTGTAATATTTTCTTAAAACGATATATAAAGTAGTGTCATAATAGTCCAGCACACCAACATAATGGATAATCATATATACTACCAAACACTAACTTCTAGTAACGGGGATCTGTATATGACATGTCTAATAAGGTATCCCAGGGTACACGTGTGCATATATAACGGGAACTGTCTGTAAGATCACACTTGATTGCTGTCACAGGGCCTGTCAAGACGATGTAATCATTCTCCGTCCTTCAAATACAAATGTGATCTGGTAGTTTGCATGTAACATTTTTTCCCTTGTATAAAGGGTGGTTATGCCGGCTGTGGTGGCGCACGCCTATGATCCCAGCACTGGGGAGGTTGAGGCAGGAGGGTGGCTGTGAGCCTGAGGCCAGGCTGTGTTACAGAGTGAATTCAGCAAGACCCTATCTCAAAAAGCCAAAAAAGAAAGATATTTATGATTAGCTGAAAGTAGAGTGTTTTGTTACCGTTACAGAAATTACAGGTTAAAGACAGCTGATACATGTGGTTTGCCTACCCTAAGCAGTGCTGTCTTCACTGACGCTGCGTTTGCCCCGTCTGGAGATGATGGTCCTTGGTCACACTGGGGTGAGTGCTGTCCTCCTGAGACTGTGGCTTTCTCCTAACACGGTGTTGCTGTTGCCGAAAGCTCTCGTTCCCGCCAGGTGTCGAGTGCGACTCAGCTCGATTGTGGATCTGTGTGCTTTCTGCATCAGACGAGGCTGAAGTGGTTTGTGGAATGAAATCCGCCCTCAAAGAGTGGAAGTTCTCCTCCATGGCGAAATGTTTTCAAAAGTAAATAATTAGGACAGGATGTAAAAATCACCCTGAGCACGCAAGTGTACTCACGCCTCTCTCAGGTAACCTTGTCTGCACGTAGAGCTTTGGGGTCTTGTTGTTTTTCCGCAGTTGCTGTGTTACCGAGCCACCCCACGACTGCAGAGCGCAGAGCCGGGAAACGCACCCCGCGCCGTGTCCCGCTGTCCAGGCAGAGTGGCATTTCCAGCTCCGTGTGGTGTGATGACCTTGGCTTGGATCAGGGCCCCTGCCACTCCAGGCGCAGCTTCTTACAGGCCCCTGAGGTTCTTCTCCAGTCTCGTGGCCTGGAACCTCCTTTCATTACCAGATTGTATCTGACTCCCTCGGGAGTGACCAGTTCTGCTTTTTGTGGGTAGGGGCCGGGGGGGGGGTGCTCCTAACGTTGTGCTCTGCCCCTAAGCTGCACCGTTTCGTCAGCTTCCCTATTGCCGGGGCAGAATGCCAGAGGAGGAGGGCTTGGGGGTTCAGTCCAGGGCCTGCTGGCCCCAAGGAGCGTGGTGGACAGGCCTGATGGAGGAGTGCTGGGCAACGCTGACTGCCAGGAAGCGGAAGCGGGGAGCTAGGGACGGCGTACAGTGGTGGGAGGCCCGTGGCAGGCAGCCGGCAGGCTGTGTGTTAGCCGTGAAGCTCGGACGGGCTCTCCATCGCCGGACTGGAATACAGCACTTCCTGGGTCACACCCCAGTCCCGGGTGGGGTCACCTGCCCACGGTCCCACCGCTAGACACAGGAGACTGGGGGGGCATTGCAGATTAAGTCTTAACACCTCCAAACCCAAGAATTTCTGGACTTCAGTAATAAGTAGTGGGGAGTATTGACTATCATTGTTTAAACACCAATAGCTTTATAAAAGTTCTGATCTTTGATTCTGCATTTTATAGTTACAGGTTCAGAGACGATTATTTTGTTCAAGATCTGCGGCTCCAAGGCCGGCCTGCACTACATAGCAGGACCCTGTCTCAGACCAGCAACTAAAACAAGACCCACAGCCCAGTGCTAGTTTATAATGCTGGGTGGTTTTCACTCAATGAGTTTATGATGATGAAATGAATTTCATACACAGTTTCTTGTGCATATGCAAGACTTTTCTTCAAAATATATACCTAGAAGCAAAGGTGTTATTTTTATCTTTTTAAGGTATGTGTTTGATCAGCTTCATGAGTTTTTTGTTTTGAGGCAGGGTCTCACTGTGTGGTGCAGACTGGCCTTGAATTATGTAGCCCAGGCTTGTCTCAAACTTGTGACCCTCCTGCCTCAGCCTCCTGAGTGCTGAGATTACAGACATGTGCCACCACACCCAGCTTATGAGTTTTAGAAGATAAAGTGAAGCTGTTTTCCAGAATGGTTGTACCAGTTCACAATATGACTTCTCAGTATTGTGAGACCTGATTTTTGCCAATACAGTAGGCATTAGATGATAAGGTAACTGTATTTTACATTTTTCCTGATCTTTGAACATGTCTTTGTGTTTCATCATTCCTGCCACTCTTGGGAAGCACGTTTTGGGGGCAGTCATGGGACGTGAGCCCGAGGCCTGGAGCGTGCGAGCCGGCTGACCACTGCTCAGCCGCGTCCCCCGCACCTGCGGGCTGCTCTGGCCAGTTTCACCCGTACTCACTGAGGACTTGACAGCTTTCCGGGTGCTTTGCTGTTCTCACACCTTCTGTCTCTGGTCTGTTCATTGACTGTGGGTTTCTGTAAACTACTTAACATTTCAAAATGCCTTTTTGTGTCCTAAGAAATTTTGTTCTCGCCTTGGTTAACATGTTCACAGCTGGACCATGATTCGTTCCTCGGTACTGGGAAGCTGCACTGTGACTGTCACAGCTGTGCCGAGAGCAGTGCGGCCGCCCGGCTGGCCGGTCGTGGGTGCAGCACTGTGGCGGGAGCCTGCGGACCCGCCTGCTCACCCTCTTTCCTTTAGAGCCTTTTTTTCCCCTCTGTTCTGACCGGTAGTGTCACTACATTTAAATACAGTATCCTGTGTATTTGTTCTAGTATACACTGCGATTCTATTTTTTTTCCTTTTTTTTTATTTTGAAGGTAGCAAAACTACAACAGAACAAAGCCAATCAAGACAATGCAGTGAAATTGGTACAGAACTTCAACAGCAGGTTACCGGGATAACAGTAATAGGTACCATAGTGTACCTCGTTATTGTCACAATAGTTGTTCTTTCAATCAGGTATAGTGAAATCAAACCAAAAATGGAACGTTATAATACCAATTGAAAGATAATATCGAATAGGACAAAACAATCATAACGAAACAAAACAGTGAAAACATTTGCCTTCAAAGAGAAGGTAGAAGGAAATCCCCTGTATTTGCTATGTTGCGCACAGTCGTCCTCCCAAGAGACGCTCAGACCTCTGGCCCCAGTTGCTAACGAGGAGGGGGTTGGGACGTTTGATTCCCAGGCCGGTGGGCTCACGGGAGCCACTGACTGAGTCTCCTGGTTCGCGCTGGAGGGAGGCGCTTACCAAGAGGGCTGGCGAATTGCTTTCTTGTGCAGCCACCTGGGTACACCGTGGCCGGATCTTAGGAGCCGCTGACTGGGTCTCCTGGCAATTCTATTTCTAATTTATGTTCTGAAATTTTCAGCCATGGAAACTTATTGTTTACTAATTGTCCCTTCAACCAGGCATAGTCTGCTAATCCATCTATTTCAGTTACCATGTTTGTCATTTATATAAAAGTCCTGGTTGATTCTCTTAGATGTAGTTGGTCATTTCTGGTGAATTTTTATTGGTTTCTGCCTTTTTCTTCAGACATTTCATACATAGTTACCTTTATATCCTGTACTAATTCCAGTGTCTAAGGTCTTGGAGGGCCCCAGTCTGTCTCTGCTGAATGTAGTACATGTCATTCTCCTGTTTGGAGGTTTCTGTGCACAGCCGTGCCTTGCCCGAGTGTGGGCCCTGGCCGGCTGTGGGTGGGAACGCGCCCGCGCAAAGCACTGTGCTGTCGGCGGGAGCAGACCAGCTGCGGGCTCCCCCTTGCTCTAGTCCAGAGCGTGGCTTTCTAAGCTCTCCCTGGGTTGCTCATGGCTTTGCCTTAAGTTGCCTTGATTTTCCTGGCGGCCTCCACTTCTGTTGGGGTGCCTGCTCGAACACGGGCACTTGGAGATGGCCCTGTCTGGTACCCCAAAAGCACTTAAAAGTATGTTAAACAACCGAGATTGTAGATCTCTTCAAGCTGTCTCTCATCACTACAGAAGTCGAAGGCACTTCTGCTTTAACTAATAATTTACTTATGTGCCACTAAGTTCCGCTGTGAAGTTAGGTGAATGAGCTCTTTGGCACATTTATTATGCCTGAGGTTGCTGGTGTGAATTTAAACTGGCAGGTTATTAAAGGGTAACTCAGCAAACGAGATTACTTGGAATAGCCGCCTGTCACTTCAAGTGTCTTTGTCCTGAATACCTCTGATACCTGAAATTTATTTTTCATCTGAAAGTTGAAGTAGTTAAAAATACCTAAAAGTTATTAGATGACACCAGTCCCTTAGTACACTGATGCTATAAGTCCCTTCATAAACATGGCTCTTAGGTATTGATGCAGATTCAGAAAATAATTACATACAGCCTAAAACATTACAGCTTTTCTTTTTAAAATGAATGTCTCTATTTAATGTCACATGTAATGGCTGTTTGCCAAAAGTAAGAAAATTCTTACCTGACCATAAATTCCCCGATTTCCCCTTGTCCGTTTGCAAACAAGGACCTTTGCTCCTCTCTGGAAACCAGAGCTCGGGGTTGAATGACACAGTCAGTAGCTGTTTGCTTCCTTTTTTCACTTGTTCATCCCATTTCCCAGTCTGTAGCCAAATGCAGTCAATGTGGCTTTGAAGTCGGCCTTAATGAGGTGTAATTTATATAAAACTCACCCCCGTTAACATACGGTGGGTTAATAGTCACGCCAGCGTCCCCATAATCCAGATCGGGACATTCCCCGTCTCCAGAGTCCCCGAGGCCTTGTGTGGCGGCCCCTCCCCTCTGAACACTGCCCCCCGGGTGACCAGCCTGTGAATGTGCCCTTCGAGGAATTCAGACCACACCGTGTCTGTCTTTTCCTCAGTAGTGGTCGTTCGGATTGGTGCCGTTTGTAGCTTTCGTGTGACGCTGTTGTATGGTGAACGTTTTCGGTTACTTTGGTTCATGCAGGTGTAATTGCTGGCCTTCCTGGTAACTTGGTTCTAACTTCTTAAAGAAACTGCCGAACTATTACACAAAGTGGTCATACTGCAGTATCTTTCCACCAGCAAAACGTTTGCCAGTTTCTCTCCATTCCCTCCATCTGACATCGTCTTTGTAGAAACGTGCGTCCGTCCTGCTGGTGTGCGGTGTCCCTGCCGTTAATCCGTGTGTGCAGGACTCTAAAGCAGCGTCTTCTCTCTGAAGGAGAGGGTTGCCCTCTCGTGGACAGTTGTGCACACTGCACTTGGGAAGGGGCGCTAAGGAGCAGCCTGAGGCTGCAGGCTGGCTTGTGCACATCACATCCATCCTGGTGCTTGCCTCGTTAGCACACCAAGCCCCGCCTGAGCCCAGTTCGCAGGTGTTCGTTCCATCAGCACTGTCACTAAACCCCCGCAGCTGGCCGGCTGGCTGTGGCCTTGCCTTACTCCCTGGAGTAGAGTGGACCTGCTGCACGCAGCCCCCGCCGCCTGTGCGCTGAGGTCTGCACCTGTGCAGTGGCCATGGGCTGCGAGGAGGGAGGGAGAAGCCGGAGATGGTTCTGCAGACTCAGACTGGACCCCGCGTCCTTTCTAACGAGGCCAGAGGGAGGGTGACCTTTACTAGGGAGTGAACGTAGTAACGGCGCCAGGCCGTGTGGGCAGCTGTTTTCAGGTAGGCTTCGGAGCGGTGTCTGTGGAGGGCTGTGACAGGGTAGCAGAGGGGGCTCGGCTGTCCCCAGGCTCCTGGGACACTGTCCCGAGGGCTGCACTGTGCCTGTTAAACGTCAGGGGAGGGGCAGGGTGGGGCCTGGGCAGGGTGGACTTCAGGAGGTTCGCTGCAGTCAGTGCAGGACCCTACAAGCCTCTGCTTCAGCGGAGTGGCAGGTGACGTTGCCTATTTTTAGCAAGCGGAGAGAAAGTATAGACATAAAATTTGTAAGCTTTTATGGCACAGATTTCCAAGTTCCAAAGCCCTAACAGCGTTTACCACCCAGGCGTGTCTCTGAAGTCATCCACAGATGCGTTGTGAGGTACGTGCACACGTGTGCAATGCCTGGTCGTGGGCCTGCCCGTGTTACTGCTGCAGTTCAGTTCAGTGGAGGGGCAGGGCGACCGTGTCACCCACCGTGTGGCCCGTGGTACCTGATTCCTCACTGCTGCTGCGCGGCCCCTTACCGTGTGGACTGGGTAAGACACGGTCGAGACGGGCGGGAGGGCAGCTGCAGGGTGAGGCACTGGCTGGAAGGCGGGAAAATGCCAATGGTCCTGGGTTAAAGTTTTAAGCTGCTTGTTAGAATCTTTAAAATGTTACTGTGGTGAAACAGAGTAACTTAGGTAAGTAAGTGACTCTGAAATCTCTGAACAGGCACTGGGCCTGCCCCCGTGCTGGGGTTGCCCCACTGAGCTACACCCCCAGCCTTTCTTTAGTTTGAGGATAATACTGCTTTAACGTCCCAGAGAAATGGCCCTAAAGTAAGGTGTTTGGTCTAGTTCCAAAGATAAATTAGTTTACATGTGCCTTGAATCATCGTGACAAATGTGAAAAGCCCAGCAATTACTTGAGTGGCAGCAGTAAGTTCTGCCTCCAGGTTTTCCACGCCGTGCGTACCAGGGGAACAGCTGCGAACGCCTGCGGCTCATAGACTCTGGGTGTATTTCAGCTCCTCCCACCTCCGTTCCAGCTTCAGCTAAAGTGCAGGAGGCTCGGGTGCTCGCTCACCTGGGCTCAGGCTGGTGGCCCTGTGTGGACACGGTGTGGTGCGGCCACTGAGACATTCAGTGCCACCGGCCGCAGGCCGAAGGCTGTTCCTCCATTCCTCTGCCTCACGCCGTGAAGACGCTGGGGACATGTGCGTGGCCTGTTGTACTTACCGTTTCCTGATGACTTTAAAACCCAGGGCCTCAGCGGGGCTGAGTGCAGTGCAGCCTCAGCGAGGACGGTGCCGCTGTGCTGGTCCTGAGGGTTTCCGTCACCGGGGCCCTCGGGGTTCCCTTCTCAGACCCCGGCTCGTCAGACCGGGGCGTCTGAGATCTGCCTCCGTGGACCTCTTACCGAGGTGACCCCGCCAGGGGCGGCCGGACGCCCCGAGGGAGTGCAGTGTGCTGCTCACCGACTGCCCGCGGGCGCCATTTGGGGCAGCGGCTGATGAAGGCGTGCGGAGCGGAGAACTCCGCGTGGGGTCCCCGTGTCCCCCGCCGGGTGCAGGTTAGAGGGCCCCGGAGCAGCGCGAACCCACCTGTGCCGGGAGCCGGGCTGCAGAGCGTGCCCGTGAGTGACCAGGGCGAAAGCGCTGCCCCGGCCTCGGTCCAGCGCGGCCCTCCCTGCCCGCCGCCCCTCGCCCCTCGCCCCCAGTGGGGCCTGGGGCGGCATGGGGGACGCCGCAGCCGCGGGGCAGCAGGCCAGGGGGACCCCTCACAAGCCCTCAGGCCGTGGGCTGGATGGACTAACCTAGACGCCGACCCCAGAGCCGGGTCCGGGAGACTGCGCGTGCGACACACCGAGAAAAGTCCGCTCAGCTTTTGGAAGCGTTCTTTTTTGACGTTTTCCTTTAAATGTTTTCCTTTTCGTTGTACATGTTACCTTCTATTTCATACTGTGTTTTCTTGTCCCCATAACCTAAGTTTACAGTTATGCTTTTCCTCTGTAAGAGGGTGCTGTGTCTCACTTACCCCCACGAGCACTCTTTCACATTGTTCTTTCTGCATTCTCTGGTCCAGCCCCGCTTAGGGCCAATAGTGTAACCAGTAAGCGTCAGTAATCTTGGTTAGTTAACTGTGTTACTGCTGTTGAATTCTTTTCTTGCATTAATGGAGGTATAGTTGTTGCATTTAGGAGATGCTTAGTGGTCTGTCTGAGGGTTCACACTCTAATTGTGGATTTATTGTCTACCCTAAGGTACAGTATTGTTTCTTATGGTGTGTCAGTGTCCAGTTTGTCTTTGATGATGTTGCTTTGCGGATTTACTTGTTATTGCTAGAATCACCTAGTTACTGCTGTTAACTGGTTTTCTCAACCAGCCAAGGCAGAGTGATAGACTGCCTCCCTGCTCCCCCAGAGCTGATCAGTCAACCATGGGAGGGAGAGAGCAAAAGCCTCGCCACGGTTACCTCAACGATGACAGGGTTCAGGACAGCGACGTGCTTGGCGCACTAAGGAAAATATTAGGTGAGAGGAAACCAAAATAGTAGATAATGGAGGTAACAAAGCAGTTAGGGAACTTAGAGAAGACACTAACAAAAGCTGAACTAATAAAATGGTATAAAACATGAATGACCAGGTTAGCAAAGAAACAAGAGTCCACGAACACGTTCCACGCAGAAACCCAGGACACTAAAAGTTACCAGTGTGAGAACCGGGTATCGGAATTAGAGGACAGGGACGCTTTCAGAGCCTAAGTACTCAGAGGTGCCATAAAAACATGAGCAGAGGAAACAGGTTCAGCAGCTCCTAGATAACGCGTGACTAAGAGAAACTGGAATTGGAAAATCAGGATGACAAAAAGTGTAGAAAATCTTTACAGAAATAGTAGCAAAAAACTTTCCGAATATTGGGAAAGGGTTAAACAGAAATGTGAGGCATATAAACCCTAAATAGCCATGATCAAAAGAGAATCTCACCATATCACATCAAAGTCAAAGTTCCAGAAGTCCAACACAGGAACAGAATCTTAAAAGCTGTTCGAAGCAATGAAGTAGTTGTAAAGGTACACCCCTGAAATTACAGCAGTCTTCTCAACACAAACCGTCAAAGTCAGGAGACCTGAGAGTGAAGCGTTCCAAAATAACTTCCAGGCCAGATACATAGATCCTGCAAAGCTGTCTTTCAAATCTGATGGAGAAATAAGGTATTTCTATGGTAAAGAACACCTTAAGAGATTTATGACCACCAAACCAGCACTACAAAAAATTTTCAAGGCTATCCTAGAAAGAGACGAGCCCCCCCCAAATGAAGCCAACAGTACCAAAAAATCTAACAATAAATAAACCAGGCTGGGTGAGCAGCTAAGCAGAATGTGATGGTTTCCATTCCCCAATCAAAAGACATTGTCAGAATGGATCAAGAAAAAAATCCAACAATATTCAATATACAATGAACATTTAATCCTCAAAAAAATACACAGATTAAAAGTTAAAAATTGGAAGATAATATTCTACTTAAAAGGAACCCAGAAAAAAAGTATTTCAAAGGATTCAAGGGATCTCCTAATTTCAAAATGGATTTCAAGCCAAAACAGGTCAGAAGAGGCAAAGAAGGTCGCTACCTTTGAGTTAAGGGAGAAGTCAAGGGATGAGTTATAAACATGCACCCGACACCAGCGTGCCCAACTTAGTAAAACACTACTGGACATAAAAGATCAGCAGTGATAATGGGGGACCTCAACGTCCCACTGTCACAAATAGATCAACTGGACAAAAGCTGAGTTACACCTTTGAACAGATGGACAATAGATATCCACAGTGTTCCACCCAACAGCAGAATACAGCCGCTTCTCAGCAACACACAGGACTTCCTCCTAGCAGACCTGCTGTCTCATAAAGCACGCTTACGTGAAAGTAGTTGATCCATATGTACTGTCAGATTACAGTGCAGTGAAACTGGAGGTCAGTGGTACAAGAAACCACAAATTATGCAAACACATAGAAGTTAAACTGCCCCGTGAATGATCAGTGGGTCATGAAAGAAATTAGTTCCTAAAATTAAGTGGTAGCACCAGTACCACATAACAGAACCCACGGAACACAGTGCAACAGTCCTGAGAGGGAAGTTTATAGATGTGAATGGCCACGTCAGAGAAACTGAGCCCAGCTAAGCCAGTCATGCATCTCAAGGACCTGGAGAAACAGGAACAGTTCAGATCCAAAGCTAGTACAACCACAGAAATTACAAAGGTCAGACCAGAGATCAGTGAAATCGAGAGGGAAAATCTGCAAAGCATCAATGAACTGAGGAACTGGTTCTTTGAGAGAATAAACAAAATAGGCAAATCACTATCCAATCTGACAAGAAAAATCCATGCAGTGAGACATGAAGCAGACAGAATCACAATTCTGCTGAAACCCAGATTATTAGTAACTACTTTGGGAACCTGTATGCTAGTAAAATGCAAAATTCAGAAGATGGGTAGATTCCTAGATACAGTGGTATCTCAGTTCAAAAACTTGATTTTTTTCACAAGACTTGTCTCAAGTGAATTGCACACACATATACAGTACATAGGAGCTACCAAGACTGGACCAACAAGACAAAATCCCTGAGTAATATCAGCCAATGAGAATGAAGAAATAAAACAGCAACAACAACAAACAGCTACCAACTAAGAAAACCACGGGCCCTGATGGATTCAGTGCTAAATTCTACAAGAACTCCAGGGACGAGCTAACACGAATACTCCTCAAATTCTTTAATGGAAGGAGAACTTCCGAAGTCATTCCTGAAAGTTAGCATCATCTTGATCCCAAAACCTGAAAAGGAACCAACTAAAGGAGGAAACTACAGCCCAGTCTGTTTAATGAACTTGGACACAAACACCTTGAACACAATACTAGCAAACAGGGTGTGACAAACCATCAAAAAGACCACATACCATGACCACCTGGGTTCATCCCAGGGAGGCAGGAACGGTTCACCTCACACAAATCAGTAAATGCAATAAGCAAACACAGAAATCATGTGATCACCTTAATTGACACCAAAAAAGCCTTTGACAAATTCCAACGTTTACAGATAAAATCTCTGAAAACAACAGATCCAGAAGGACTTTACCTAAATGTGATAGAAACCATTTATGACAAACCAGTGGTCATCATATTAAATGGGGAAAAATGGAAAACTTTCCCTCTCAAATCAGGACCATAAACCAGGTGTGGTGGCACATGCTTATAAACCCAGCACTCAGGAGGCTGAGGCAGGAAGATCATCATGAGTTCAAGGCCAGCCTGGGCAACATAGGGAAACCCTAGGTCAAAAAAAGAAAAAATTAAGGAACATGAGAGCATCCAGCTTGTCGCCCTGGTCAGTGGCTATGGTCTGGCAAGCCGCGGCCACCCCAGGGCAAGAAGCAACAGCGTTTCCTGAGATCTGTGCCATGTTGGAACTTAGGGCGCTGGGAAAATGAGTATCCAGCCTGCTGCCCTGGTAAGTGGCTGTGAGCCTGCTGGCGCTTGGGCTAAGAATCAAGCATCCCATCCCCCATCCCCACCCCAGCAAGTGGGAGCCAGAGATCTGAGCATCTCTTGGAAGGGTGACCGTATGTAATATAGCAAATAGGGGGAATTTCCTTCTATCTCTTTGAAGGCAAATATTTTTATTGCCGTTTTGCTTTGTCCTGATTAATGGTATTGCTTTATTCAATATTGTTTTGATAAGTTCTATAATATTCTGTATTTTTTATTTTACTATACCTGATTGAAAGAACAACTATTGTGACAATAATGAGATATACAACGGTACCTATTACTGTTATCCCGGTAACCTGCTGTGAAGTTCTGTACCAATTTCACTACACTGTCTCAATTGGCTTTATTGCACCATGTTCTGTTGTATATTATTAGCTCCAAGTTAACAAAAAATTAAATTAAAAAAATAGAATATGAGAAAACAAGGTAACAAAATACCCCCCAAAACTCCCAACTCCACCAAAGCTGATCCATAGGGCATGGATGGGGAGAAACTCAAAAACAAAGTAACAGAATTATATAAGGTGATTAAAAAGGAAATAACAACAACAACACAGATCAGTGAGGTACTGAGCAAGCTGAAACACGAAATAACTTAAGCAGACAATGGACTTAACAAGCAAAAGGAGGCAAAGAAAGTGCTCTAAAGGATATAACTTCATATATGTTTAAGTGTGTAGGGTTGATAACCGTATTACTAAGTTTTTGTTGGATTGTTGAACAGAACTGTTTGCAGCCTCACTGAATGTCTGCTTTGTATGCTTTAATTTTGTAACATGAAAAACTATTTCTAAGAGAACAATATGTAATTTATCAACTAGTGATTTCTTAGTTTTTTAAAAAATTCTGTATTTCTACCTTTTTTTGTTTTGCTTTTTTTCTCTTTAAATAAAATTTTAAAAAAATAACATGACAAGGATGTCTACTCTCACCACTACTGTTCAATAGAATTCTAGAAACATTAACTACAATTATCAGGCAGAAGAAAAGGGATATGTATAGAAAGGAAGAAGGTAAATTATCATTTACAGATGACATGATCCTCTACACTGAAGACCCAAAAATTCCATGATACTTAGAATTAATAACCAATTAGAATTAATGACCAAACGGAACTTAGAATTAATAACTAAATTCAGTAGTCTAGCAGGATACAAGGTCAACACAAAAATCAGCATTCCTGCTCCTGATAATAAACTCACCAAAAAGAAATTAGGTAAATAATACTATTTACAATACTATCAAGAAAAATACCTAGGGATTAACTAGCCAAGGAAGTGAAAGACCTCTGCAGTGAAAGCTAAATTTCTCTGTAAAGAGAGATCAAAGAGGGTACCAGAAAATGGCTTCCTGTGTTCCTGGATAGACAGACCAAAATAATCAAAACCGATACACAGATGTAACTCAATCCCAACCAGGATAACAATAGCAGTGTTCACCGAACTGGAGAAAGGATCCTGTAATTTATGTGGAATCAGATGAGACCTAAATATAGTTCTCTAAAATAGCGAGAACCGTCCTGGGCAACAAGAGCAAGGTAGAGAAGGAATCATAGTTCTGGACTTGGAGTTGTACTACAAAGCTACAGTGATAAAAACAGTATGGTATTTGCACAAAAAAATTTTTTTAAAAACCAAAATAGACGTGGATCAGTGGGGAAGGTGCAGAAATGACCCAAGCACATTCAGCTGTCACCTTTGAAACCCACCCTGAGGGAAGATAGCCACTTTTCCTACCACCATTTGTAAAAGAGGCTCTCTCTGTACATAAGATTAAATTTAGACCATCTCTCTCATCATGTACTAAATTAAATTTAAAACGGTTCAAAGATTTTTAAAGTTTAGGCTTATTGATATATGGTAGGTATACATAATGATCACATTCATAAGGAATGTAGTGATTTTTCCCCATTCCCCTACCCTCTCTTCAACCCTTCTTCCCCTCCTTATTTACCAAAGTTTTGTCTCCATATTTTCCTTTTCTTCTTTTCCCTTTTGGTGTTCTGTTTTTGTTTTTGTTTTTGTTTTTGATGCTGAATCTCAGGCTGGTTTCAAACTCACTATGGGAGCCCAGGCTGGCCTTGAATTCATGGTGATCCTCCTGCCTCAGCCTTCAAAGTGCTTGCATTACAGGCATGCACTACCACACACAGCTTCAAATATTTAAATATTAAAATAATCTGCAGAAGATAAAACAGGGAAAACTCTTGAAGACACAGACTTAGGCAAGGATTTTCTGAACACAATCCCGATTGTCCAAGGCAACACCAAAAGTCAGTCAGTGGGCTCACACACTGAAAGCTGCTGCACACAAAGGAAGGCAAGAGTGAAGAGGCAACCTATGGCACGGGGAAATACTTTGGAAGCTACTCCTTCCTCAGAGAACCAGTATCTGGAATACATGAAGGGAAAAAATTAGAGCCCCCCATAAAAGACCCAATCAGAAAATGGGCAACATAGTAGATGCTTCTCAGAAGAAATACAAACAGCCACTAAACAATATTCAAAGTATCTGGCTGTTGAAGAAATGAAAACACAGATTCCATCTTATTCAAGAAAGAACGCCTATCAAGAACTAATGAATGCTTGTGAGGCTGCAGAGGAGGAGGAACACTCTCACTGGGAGTGAATGGGAGGGCAAACTAACCCAGCCCTCTGCGGAAATCAGCATGGAGATTCCTCAAAACACTGAAACTAGAAATTCCACTGCTTTTGTTTTCGTTCCTAGGTATCTTCCCCAAAGAGTTACGACACTGACACATGCATAGTCATGTTTATTGCAGCACAAGCCACAGTAGCTAGGTCTTGGAAGCTGCCTGTATGTCCCTCAAAGATGGGAGGGTGCAAATGTGCATCCATGTTCATAGCAGCAGAATTGTAATAGCCAGATCTTGGAAACAACCACCTAAATGCCCACTGACTGAGGAATAGATAAAAAGATGTGGTCTTTTTATACAATGGAGTACTATTCAGCCATAAAGGAGGATAAACTGGACACTTTTATAGGTAAATGGATGCAACTTGAGACCACACTCATTAGTGAAAAACACAAGACACATATGTGTAAACATTAGTGTGAGAAACTGAAACAGCATATGTATATGTGTATGCGTATGTATATAAAAAATAGCTAAGATAGTTTTACTCCTGATTTCTGAGTTCACTGAGGAGAAAGACTTGTGCTGGTATTGTTCACACAATTGAATGCAGACGTCTTGTGCTCTGGGTAAATGATTTGGGGATGACACTGTGCAATGTATGTACCATTGTTCCCCCCTGATTGACATGCTTTGAAATTTTTTTTCTTTTTCTCCTTGAAATAAAATGGATTTGAAAAAAAGAAAAAAGAAACCGTGGCATTTACACACAGTGGCGCAGCGCTCTGCCGTACGGAGGAGCTGTCTGTGTCTGCGGGAAAACGGAGGCATCGTGAGACCATGACGTTCACTGCAATACACCAGACGTGCAGGCTGAAGTATCTCCCATACGAAGAAACGAAAGGGCGGCATAGAAGGTAACAGGAAGTGGCCAGATCAGCCTTTTGCAGTTGGGAACAGGACCAAGAGCCCGAAGCACGAGGGAGGAAAAAAACTCAGACGAGGCATGTGACCGTGACACTCGGCACAGGTGCTCTAAGAAAGTGTCCCAGCCGGGCTGTGTAGTGTCCGTGGGACAACGTCCAGGGCCTAATGGTCGTATCAAAAACTGAATAAAGAAATGGCTTGTCTTGGACTGAAATTCCTCCTCTTATAAAACATGGAAATGGACAGAAGGTTTTAAAAATAGAAGCTGGAGAACACATAATCCCGGCCCCTTTGCTCTGGACACTGCACGCTGCGGGGTCGGGGTCTGCAGTGGGGGTGCACAGCAAACGCGGAGGCCCGGGCGGGGCCGCCCCGAGAATCAGCTTCAAATGGGCTTCGAGTGCAGATGCCTGTGTTGGAGGCACGGACAGCACCCGACTCGAAGTTAACCAGTCGTGCCCAATTAAATGACACACGCACCACCCAGATGCTGTGCCTGCCCTGTGATCTGACCCCACGTCAGGGACAGGCGTGAGTGTCTCACACAGCGCGTGGTCACTGCTTCCCAAGTATCCCGGGAAGCGAGGCAGAGATGGAAGCTCCTGGGAGCGTCTGACAGGTGACGTCTTTGAGGTGCGGGCAACAGGCCAATCGTGTGGAGAACCGCACAGCAGATGGTGGCCCACCCGGCCGCCCGGTGCAAAGATTCCTGATGTACACAGGGCTAGGGAAACAGCGCATCTGGTAGAAAACCAGCCGAGGACAGGAAGGGGCCCTCCACAGAGCCAGGACCGAGTGGCAGAGGCCACAGCCCGAGCTCACCGGGCAGTGTTGGCCTGGCGCGGCTGGGAGGACACTGGATTCCTCCTGCGCAGCGCTGCTTAGGGAACCTCCGCAAAGCCACTCTAGCAGGCCAGCCACAGAGGGGCTGTGACGAGCTCAGTGGCAGCCCAGAGCCTCAAGTCACCGCTGCCGCTTCTTCCGGGCCTGCAGCTCAAAGACGGGGAAGCAGGAAGACACCTAAAGGCATTTTCCGTAACCAGCCAACTGAGCACGTTTGGCGTTTCACACACACCAGCGTGAGGACACGTAGACAAACATGTGCACACACACCTGGTCTTGGTTTCTTGTATCGCTGGACAAAGGGTAACTAATGGGCACACTGAGCAGCGGCAGCGTAAACCTAAAGTCGTTGCTTCTCTACACACGAAATAAGGTGGAGATGTTAGGGTGGACTCAGGTCAGAAAAGGGCGGTTCAGAGCACTTACAGAGTGAGAAGGAGGCTCTGAAAGCTAAACGGAACCGTGTGTTTGGGAAGCCTTTCCAGGCCGCCCTGCAGGCTGCTGGAGGGCAAAGGCCTCCATTATCTAAGCCTTGGCATCTCACTTAAGTCTTCAGCTGAGTGTGGTCTACTCGAAAACCACAACTGCTGAGAGTCTGGTTCCTAAGACGGCACAGACCAGACAGCACAATTACCTAATTACAGCCGCAGGGAGCCAGCTGGACCCCTGGTTATATTCTGGTAAAGATCACGGGGCTCTGGGGCTGCTCGGAACGGGATTGAGGATTCTAAGGGCCTCCTGGATGATTTTTTAAAGAGTAGCCTAGGTGGTGACAATACGCTTTCCCAGCAGCCCTGACAAGGAGTGAATAAAGGCATTCCACGGATGCCAGGCCCCAGAGTGCCTAAGGTCTTGCTGAGGAAAGACACAGGACACAGAGGAGATGCCACCTAACACATGGCCTGCTACCAGCACTCAGCCTGGGAAGTCGCTTCACTTCACCAGGACTGAAAGAAACCCAGGGGCGCTGTGGAAATCTGCTCACTTAGCAAACTCAAATACCATGATAAAAGCTGAAACACAGAAGTCGATTTGGAGAGAAATACGTCAGCTAACAAGAGGAACATCCTGAATACATAAACCCAGAGGGAAAGGCTGCCTCTGCACAATGGGCTGCCTGTTCCTTCTCACCATTCAGCACCCGTGAAGAGAGCTCTGCCCGGGGGAGACAGCCTGCAGATCCAGGCAGACACGACCACCGTCCCGAGATGGGCTCTGAGTGTAGGGGTACGACAACGTGAGGGGAAGATGGAAATCGCCACTTTCCAGGCACCGTACCCCGGAACAGCGAGGCAGCGGGAAAGTGGGTTCTCTGCAGAGCATCAGTTTTTTCCCTGGCAGCACTTCAGTAAAAGCCTGTAAAATATCTGCTCACGTCTCACCTCCCAGTGAAGGAAATGATCCGGGCAAGGGTCCTCAACTACTGCTACAAAGTCAGTGCCAAGTTGCGGGAAAGCCTGCATTATGACGGGAGCTGGTGGTGACAGTGGGGGAACGGGTCTGCTGACCATGCTGACGGGCACTGCGGACAGGGAAGAGCCTGAGCCCGTCCACACAGACCAGGCCAGCGCTGCCAGTGTCCCAGGAGGTGAAATGACACTGGGAAGCGAGGGCCAGCGGGGACGCTGGGTTAGGAGGAAAGGGAACGACTGGGTCCTCTCTGGGAAGAGACACCAGGACTGAGATCCTGCTTGGGAACCTGGACGTCCCCGAGGGCCGGCCCCTGAGGAACATTCCCAGACCCGAAAGTGCTACCTGGTTACTATTCTGTCTAGAGATGCATGCTGACACTTCTAGGGGAGAAACACGCACCTGTCATGTTTTAATGGAAATATGTACAACTGTGGAATCTAGGTAGTAGGTATATACAGACTGATCAAAAGTGTGTTTAAATTTTAAAAATTAAAGAATAAAACTTATTAAAGACACATTGCCATCAATTTCCTTCCAACACGAATCCTTTGTTCTTTTTGAGATGAGTTTCATGATGCAGTTCAGGCTGGCCTTGCACTCACTTTGTAGTTCTCCAACTCATAGAGATCCTCTGTGTGCTTATCTTACTGGTCTACCAGGGATCGAACTCATGACCTCACGCTTGCCAGGCAGGTGCTCATGCGCTGAGCTAAATCCCCGGCCCTGTTCTTGCCACTCTTTGAAGTATGTTCTTTGAAGTCTCCTTGCATGTCCTTATGGCCGTGATAAAAACACAGCGAAGGTAAAAAGATGTGCTGTGCATATGTGTAAACTCCCCACAATGTGTGATTATCAACCAATAATAATAAAACCCAAAGAAAACCACATTAAAGAAAACCAGAATAATGAACGCAGTGCCGCTGATCCTGAGAGGACACAGAGGCAGCTCAACAGAGCAACTGAAGACACCCAGGACAGGGACTCGCAGAACTGCCTCGGAAGGTGGCAGGAACCATGGGGTGTTAGAAGCTGGGGTATTATGAAGGGGATTCACAGCAATGTGTCTTTTATTGTAATGAAATTATCTTAAACACCAGGTTTTTAGTCAGAACTTGTATGTGATCACTGTGCTACTGGTCCATATTTTCTGTATGCTTGAAATTTTCCAAAAAAAAGCGCAGGGAGCTGGATAGTGTGGTGTATGCCTGTGATCCCAGCACTCAGGAAGCTGAGGCAGGAGGATCACCAAGAATCTGAGACTAGCTTGGACTACACCTCAAGACCCTGTCTCAGAAAATGGAAACAGAAAAGTAGAAATTGTATCTTTTCACCCTATAAACACTTCTAGAAATGTACTCAACCACGTTTCCCTCCCGCTCCAGCGCACGAGTGCATGGCTCCGCCCGAAACCCTCGCTGACCCTGGGCAGCGATTCGCCAAGAATTAATTTCCGCAGGCAAATAAATAAAAGCATGGCTTTGACCCCAGTGGCTTCTCTGAATTTTTATTAATTTCATTGTAATAGCTCGATTCTCTTGTGAAAAGAATTTGAAGATGAACAAATCAATTACATTTTTTTAAAAAACAGCATTTAATCCTCATTACAGAGAACAAAAGATTTGTGGCACATTATCTTTGGAAAGATCTTTTGCAAATTTTTCTTCCAAAAAACAAATTATAATTCTCTCACAAATCACGCACGGTTCTTTCCAAGGAAACCAGGCAGCTCCGCTGTGCTCAGAGCCCCAGGTAGCAGTCGTGTCGCCGCTGCAGGTGTGACTGTGACAGGGACCCCGACCGCGCCCCCCGCCCCTCTTCCGCGCCTGCCCAGGCGCACTGTGACGGCAGCGCGCACAGATCCACTGCCGCTGAAGAGCTCATTTTAAAGGCGTCCCAGTGATTTTCAGTCATCAGCTGGACAGTCCATTCCTTTTAAAATCATTTCAATAATACCAGGATTTTCCTTTCCTCTACAGGATAAGAAAGCAAAAACTATATAATACATAATGAAAATAAATTAAAAAAGGCAACCCTGCGCAGGTATTATCGAAACAATCACATTCGGGAGAGGGGGGAAGAGACTTGGACCACAGGCACTCAGCGCGCGTGTGCACGCGCAAACACCCCCCACCCCACCCCATCCCACCCCACCCCACGGTGCACAGTGTACTCGGTTTCGGGAAGCGGGGGAAGCGGACGGGCGCCTTCCCCTGAGCAAGGCCTGGAGCTCGGGGCTGCCGAATCGCACCCCGCCCCAGCGAGCTGTGCTCCGCGGGCTGCGGGAGCCGGAGGCGGCCTTGCCCTGCCGGTGCGCCCTGAGTGCATGGGGCTGCCGCCGGCTACCGCACGCAGTACCTGGTGTCCCATCCTGTTCCCCCAGGACGGCAAGGAATCTGCAGCCACCTAAGGGTAAGCGGTAAGCGGTGCTTGCCAGTGCATCTGAAGTAGACCTAAGGAGCGCACAACTCTGTCACCGGAAGGAAGGAGCGCCTCCAGCGCCCGGGCTGCCCCGCCGTCCCACCTCCCCGCAGTGAGCACGCACAAAGCCAAGGCGCGGGGAACACACCTCACTTCTGTCATTTGCGAAAAGACCAGACCCACTAGTCAAACAGGTAAGTACCACCACCTGGGCCCCTTCCACTCAGCGACGCCCCCCCCCCCCCGCGCACCCAGAGATTCTCACAAGGTTGAAATACTGGTTATCAGTGGTAGCAGGTGTAACAGATAAAGTGGTAAAGTTTTTCAAACATTTTGTTGTACTGAGGATTATAAATCATTCAGAAAAAGAAATCTGGCAGGAGCATGGAAATGTTTGGAAATACATTTATAAAAGTCCAACTCATTCACCTCAAGGTGCACAATTACACTTCAAGCCCTACAAAGCAGAGGGTGAAGGATGTAAGTCTCTCCTAACACCCCCGATGCGGTGGCTAAACATAAGGCAACACTATTTAAAATCGGGTTTGGTCAGCTAAGCACAACATGCACCCAAGCGGAGCTGGCTCACTCTTCGGTACAGCAGACAGCGGCCTGGAGGGCACAGCAGAGTGAACTCCCGAGCCCAACATAACACGGAAGGGCCAGTTAAGGCAAGGTTTCGGCCAGGAAGGGAACAGACTTTTTAGCTTCTGAACACCCTGAGATCTGGAAGCAAAGGATGCAGAATAAGAGAGGTAAATGTCCAGTTTGTTGGGGGTAATAGCTACACACTCTGGCCAAAACAGATCTATAAGATAAAGGTTAAAAAAGTCAGCTGCTTTTCCCATTCAATACTGTGACCAATCATAGCATGGGACACATCAGTCAGACAACTCGGGTACCCTGCCAACTGCTCACTGCCTCCCCCTCTGCACCTGGTACCACGGGGCCTGCGTCTCCACAACCTTCCCCAAGGAGGATCTGGGAGATTTCCATAGCATTTTTCATTATTTAGCAGGGTTCTTAAGTTCACTGACTCACAATTCTCTCTCGAAAGGCAGAATCATTCGACACTTTTTAAAGTAAAAGTGTTTCCATCTTCTACTGTGTGTACACACGGGCGCACACACACACACACACACACACACCCCATCATAGCAAAAGTAAGATTTACGCTGTGTTCTCCTTAAGATGCTCTTCTTTGTCTCAATGTAAAGTGGATGTTACTGCTGTTAGGATAACATCACATATTCAAAAACTTAATTTTATAATGCAGTTGTCTCCAATTCCTTACCTCTGTATAAATTCTGCTACAGGGAATGGTAACCATGCAGTGGAGAAGTGCCAGTGGTTTAAAGAACACCCGTGTGGACTTCTCTGCACAGCCGTAACAGCAGACACCATGGGACGTGCAGAAGCCCCCACACTTCCACGCTAGGTACAAGGAGGAGCCTTGTAATCAGAACTGGAAATCCAGTGACCGAAGCAGCACAAACTGATTTATCCAAATCTGTTAAGTTTTTCAAGGGACAAATAAAATTTAATAGAGCTTAGGGAAAAAAATCCTACAAAGAATAAGGCCACAGAAGAAGCTATCTGTTCTTTGAGAATTTCTGAGAAACGAGTGGGGTCCAGGATGCAGGTGTCTCCCCAGGAAGGCGCACACTTTGCAGGGAGCATCACCTGCATGAGTGACAGGCAGATGCATCCTCAGCAGGGAGGGGACAGCCGAGGGGATAGCCAAGGGGGCAAGGGAAAGAGTGGCAACAGACTGCACAGGCCGGAGGCAGGCGCTGTGTCCCCACCACGCAAGACACGCACAACACCACACACTCTCCCTGCTGAGCAGTACTGTTCAGTTAGCAAACGCTCTTTAAACTGAGTTTAGAAAGACCACGGGTTTGCATCAGAGGAACCGTGAAGACGCTGCTTGTCGAGATTGCACATCAAGGTTCTCTGCTCAGACAGCAATGGCTTCAACCCAGGGCAGTGACAGAACAGGCAGAAGTGAGGCTCACAGACAGCATCGCAGGACGGCTGTGTGGGACAGATACGTCCCTCCCATCCTCCACCGGCTCTGTACACAGGCACCACACGACAGAGACTTCTGCAGCCACCACAGCTCCGGAGTCCTCTTCTTCACAAACACAGGCGGTTCTCCTTTCTCCGGGAGTAACCACCGTGGAACGATGAAACGTGCTTGGGAGCAGATGTTCAGAGGCGCGGCATGGGGCAAAGAGGGGTAAATTAACCAGAGGTAACACTCCGCAAGTGTAATACATGTGCAAATCATATTTTCTAAAGGGGCAAAAAAGAGTTGGCTTTTAAAAAAACACTGTACTCAGAAGAGTATTTCCAATATGAACCTTCAAAGCCTCCATGACTGAGGGCCTGGGTGACAGGCATGTGGGAATCCTGATGTGTCCCTTCCTCCTGGCCATTCTGAAGGAACTGGTCCAGCCCGCTCAGTGCGGCGAGAACTCGGGAAGGCCACTGCTCCTCCTCAGCCCCACCACATCCGGGTGGCCGAGAACACGATGGAGTGAAGGCATGTGGTGACGATTCTTAAAAAGTCTCATCGGTCCCCCAAATCTCTGCCTCCGCTCAGGGAGTTAACTTCCTCTAGTCAATCAAAAGCTCAGAAAGTTTAGTTTTGCTATAAATATAAAATAATTTGTAGCAGAAAAATATAGCCTCTCTAAGAAGTAGATTTCATTTTCCTTTGTTCACTGACAAAACTCAGAGCTGGTCGCACACAAGTTACCACATAGCTGCAGGCCACTCACGAGGACCTCAGATTCCGGGGGGCTTAAACGACACTTAGAAAGCATGTTAGCCACCCGGTCAGGTATGAACGCTGGTTCCCTTCTTCTCCGAGACAGGAAATTCAGAAAGTGGTCCAGGGTGACTACCTGCCACCAAGCCCTCTTCCTGGAGGCGGGGAGGGGAGGGTGATGCTAGGGCCCCGAGGGCCAGCTGGAGCTGGCTCTACACGCTGCCTCCAGCTCAGACAGAGCCTCTGCGCTAGGACGGGCGTGCAGTCCTTCAGGTAACGGGCTTTCCTTCGACTTTATAAATTAGGATAATACTAGGTATTATCAGAGCCACTGCCTCCTGACAAAAGGCTACAGTACAGTCTTTCGCGACTTACGTTTTCTGACGGCCATCAGAATCCACTAAACAGATCCTCCCCAAAACTTAGAAACGAAATCAACCACAAAACCCTTCACCAAAAATCATTTTTAAAATATTTCCTTCTGGGAGTGGACTACTGTGACTACTGAGATGATGTGAATTTGCTTTCAGAGTTGCCTCCCATTGGTTCAGAACAAAACAAAACAAAAGCCCAGGAAATGATCCCGGACCAACTGCAAGCTGCACTTCTGCCCACAGCTGGGAAAAGCAGGATCACGTCTAGGCTGACCCCAACCCCGCTTCTGTGCAGCTGGGTGCTCAGCGATGGCCACGCAGCTCTCCAGAGTGTAAGTGGACACGCTTTTAGCTCATCTCCCAGAGCAACTTTTGAGACAAATGTTCAGACTGGTTCCGAGGCTTCCAATGTGCAAAAACAGTTCCCAAGGCGTTGAGTCCAGCTGGGCGTCTGTTAAGGTGTTTTGGTGACCTGTTTTAGCCGCTGAAAACCCTGCCTCGCGTAGTGCACCAGGTCCGCCAGGCTGCTGTTGAGGGCCAAGGTGCACGTCTTTGTGCTGAGCTGAGCAAAGAATTCTGCAAAACAAGTCAAGTAAATATACATGAACACAAGAGTTAGAATGGAAGCAGAAAACGTCAAGTTGCTAGAAGCCATGTCCCCAACTTCCTGCATTTCATTTATCACAGCCAAAAATCAAACCGCCCCCCTCCACACACACACACACACACACACACACACACACACACACACGCACGCACAATACTGTGACTGCACACTAATTCACCACATTCCTTCACTAGGCTAGACAGGCAGGGACCAGGTTTGCTTCACAATAGACTCCAAAAAATCTGCCTAGCACAGTGCCTGCCACTTTTACCCACATCATCACAGATGGATGGACAACAAACACAAGAAAACCCAGTCACGTTACAGGTATTACTAGTGTGCTAAGAGAGAGAAAGCTCTGGGAGGCAGTGGGGACGTGCAGAGGACGCAGCCAGCTGGCGGCAGTCCTCCCCCAGCTCAGGCGGCCACCTGTCAGCATCTGCTCAGTGGTGACGGGCAGCGACCTCAGCAGTGCCTGGCCGGCCTGCTCCGTGGCTCTTCACCCGTGGGTGCCCAGGGCCCTTCCTCTCTGCGACAGTGCTTACCAGGCCATCTCTGGCACCTGCAGCTAGCACACACCCAGCCCCGGGCTATGCTACTTCCCCGCAGAAACGCAGGGCCTAGAACAGCCGGTGAGCTCCTCCCTCGCTCTGCCTTCTGCAGCACTTCTGCTCGGGCTGAGAGGATGAGGTGGGCCCTATGAAGGGTGAGGTGCTGACGCCATTCTAATTTGGCTTCTAAAGATCCGCCCACAGGGGTCCAGCCCACGCCCCAGAGCTCTCGGAAGAGCTGCAGCTAGGTTCCGAGCAGAACAGAGACGAGGAGCCACCAGCTCGGCCATCCCTGTTCTCTGAGGAACTGAACAGGAGCCCCGAGCACGCCACCCCTGCCCTCCCCACGCCCCAGGCTCCCCGCCAGGCCCCACCTTTGCTCTTCCTTGCGAGGGCTTCCGCCTGCTCCCAGAGATCAAAGGCGGTGAGGACGTGGGACGTGATGGTGACATAGGAAGAGGTCATGTTCTGGATGGTGACGGGTGTGCTGACTGTGGCAGGCGTCCCACTGCTCCCCAGACTGCCAGCGCTCGGTGGGGCCCCAGCCGAGCTGGCCGGAGAAGGCACTGGGGAGAGGGGGGACGGTGCACCTGTGCTCCTGCAGGGTGAGAAGCGGATCAGCCTTCTGGCTCAGCAGCCACTGCCTCAGTCATTCCTACACGGTCAGGGACCAGGCGGGCTCAGCTAGGTCCCAGACACACTTCCCCTCCCTGCACTGCCTTCCCACGGCCAGCTCCAAGGCATGCTGGGAGGACTGCTTTCACTAACCAGAGCCCCGAGCCCCACTCTGCGCCTGCACTCCTGTGCATGGCTTCCTTTCTGTCAGCACTTAGTCTCTTTCTGTGCATTTGCCTCCCTGTTCCTGGGTCCCAGCACCAAGAAGGCAGAGACAGGTCTAACGATCTGTGCGCTGCCAGCCCTTAGCCCAGGACCAGGAGACTCTGGGTGTGTCTAATCAGCCAGAGCGGGGCAGCCCCAGCGGGGATGGGGCAGGGCAGCAGCACAGGTCGGAAATGGCATGAGCTTCCCTCCGCCCTGGCCGAGGACCTGCCCACCTCGGAGTGGACTCCATGAGTAGGGTGGGATGGATTAAGAAGGAAGGGGTGGCGGCAGCAGCCTGGCAGGGCCAGGCTTCCCTCTCCGCCTGTTTCCTGCCGCGCCCCGGCTGCTCTGGCGGGCAGCAGCTGAAGGAGCTGTTCCCGGCGGTGGGACCTGGTGTCTCAGGGCTCAGCTCAGAGCAGTCAGCGCAGGGTGGTGACATCTTCAGAAGGAAACAGTGACCTCCCTGTCAGGACCTGCCTTGCTGAAGAGGATGGAGGCAGACTTCTGATGAATGCTGGAAATCCCTGCCAGCACTGGGAAATCCCCACGAAGTCTGACCGAAATTCCAAAGAACTGCTAGGCAGGGACAGTGCAGAGGGGCGCTCCGCCCATCACGCGAGCCACTGCACGAGCGCCCTGTTCTCCTGCCTCCTGCACCAAGGTGGGCGCCTCTGTCTGCACAGCGGGGGACACTGCTGGGGGTGACTGTGCCGTTCACACTGCCCAGTGTGGGGCCTGGGAATGGTGATGGTTCCGGAAAGTCCCCAGTTACGGAATGCCATGGAGACATGGTGCGTGGCCGGGGGGGAGGTGGTGGTGGTGCTGGCTCAGCCTCCAGGCGCTCTGTTCTCAGGGAGCCTAGGTCCTCCAAGCCCGCATGTCCCCCAGCATCTTCCTGGGACTCCAGGAGGCCCTGCAATCCCTGCTTTCACTTCCACAGCATGGGCTCCTCGCCATCAGCGCTGAGAACGTCAGCATGTGTCTTGCCTCAGCGGTCATGCTTACATAGCCGTGTGACAGTGTAGTGTTTTTGTTTTGGGCTTTTCCCCAGTGACGGGTGGACCCTAGGGCTTCATGCGTTCGGGCAAGTGTTCTGCCAATGAGCAACACCTCTAGTCAATGAGGCCAGAGGTGGTCAGCCCAGACTGCGCCCAGCATAAAAATAAAAATTAACCTCTCCCAGGTCTGCACAGGAAGGCCTCAGACGGGTCAGGCAGCTGCAGGTTCAGACGCCCACTGGGAGGCAGAATGCGTCAGCCACTGCTGAGAGGGGACCACTGTACTGCTATGTTAACCACTCAGCCTGAACCCCGGCTTAGAACTGCTTCTCAAAAAAGCAGGGAAGTGCTAGTGATTTACTTTTAAGAGCTAAGCAGCACACAGATGCACGCGAATTTTGAAAAGCCAAAGTCCTTACCCCACTACATACACAAATAGTTGCAAAGCAAGACACTAAAGAAAAAAGGACTTCATTCTGTGAATGACGTCACTCAGCCACGTCTACCTTGCGATGCACGGAGACGGGGCCTGGGCCACTTTGGAAGAGCTCCTGAAGTGTTCGTTCAGAGTGCGGGAATACTTCACTGCTATGTCCTTCTTACAGCGAAACATCGCCATGTTCAGGAGCGACTGGCACCGCATGCTGCGAACAGAGGGCACATGAGGCCTGTCCTGACGCCAGGGGACCAGCCTGTGCAGGAGGCCCACCTCAGACGCTTCCGCACCACGCAGACTGTGAGCAAAAGTAAATACTGGCCCCAAACCCAAATTCACAGGAATATGATTTAAATAGCAAGACTGAAGCGCTCGGAAGTCACTGGCAAGCCACCGCCAGCATGACATGCCGTTTTCGTAATGAACAGCGGGACCCACCGCTTGCCAAGGCATCGACCTGGCTTTCATTGTAATTTTCTGGTTAAACAAAATTCCAAAAAAATTTTTAAATATCAAAAGAAACAAAACCAAATTGAGGGCAGTTTAGACTATGTAAAGGGCACATACCATAGAACAGCAAATATTTTCTCTTGTGTGGTGCCATCGGGGGATTTCAGTGACATTGTGAACCTGCAGAGACAGAAGCCAACACCAGTGTTAAGGGGCAGGGAGGGATGGCCCAGGTGCCCTGGCCACAGGTGGTTCCCACCATGGCCCGGACATGAGAGCGTGAGAGAGACACAAAGGAAAAGCAGGATGGGGGCAGCGCGGGCCTGTGAGCGCAGGCGAGGCTGCGTCCCCAAAGAGCCCCGCATCCCAGTCAGGGGAACACGAGCAGCCACAAATGTGAACCAGGGGCCCAGGCTGCTGGGTGTACGGGCACAGTGACAGCCGGGTTACTCTGGGCCAGTGCTGTAGACAGAACACAATTTCAGCTTAGGGCAAAAACCGTGTTTGGACCCATCGCTTTTTTTTTGAGGTGCTGGACGGGGAGCCCTTGGGCCCTGGCACGCCCTGCCACTGAGCTGCACCAGCCCGGACCTCTTAAAGCTCCCTGCACGGAGCTGTCCCTGCACTACGGTTGAAGCAGATGAAGCAACAGGAAGGGAGGCACAGTGGGCACAAGGAGGGCACCACGACTTGGAACTTACTTAACAAGATCCACGGCTTCCGAGTACACAGAGTACACCGACCTGGCTGCCGGACCCTCCAACTCCATCGCGATCCCACACTCGATAAGGGACAGCACAGCGTCCAAGTACTTAAAGGCCTTGCCCACCTTGTCGGTCTGTGGGGAACAGTTACTGTGAGTCCAGTGCAGCCTGCTCTTCATGGTTCTCACCCACATTCTCAGAGGGACTTCGCTCCCTTGTCCGTGCTCAGCCACACTCAGGAAGACACGCGGGCATGAATGCTTGGAAAGTGAGACGTACGGTGCCTGCCAGCAACCCCCTACTGGGGGGAGAACTCCTAGGGAGAAGCGGCCTGCACGAAGGCTGCTCGCCCACCTCCTGAGCCCACACACGGTCACTCGCACTGTAACTTCCCTGAGAAACAGACTGCTACACATCTAGGGCAGCACGAACACAGGCTCCTCTGTAGGTACTGAGGTTTATCCTGGGAGCAGAGCATATTCATTTTGGTTTCTAAGCATCTTAGATCAACTATCTAACAGTCATCTTTTTATGCTCTTTAGAGCCCAACCAATTAATCCCCTTTGGCGCCTGGGTTTAGGGTATAAGGCTGTGTGACCTCAGGCAACCGGGACAAAATTTCACTGTGCCTTAGAGACTGTGGAATCCGATATTGGTGCAATCAGATATTACAGTGGCCACCGTAACCTCAGTACTCATGCTGTCACTACTCCTCTTTTCATGACGTGGCACACAGCCAATCTGACCAATCAGATACGGAAGGGACATCCTCCCTCTGCAGCTGGCCTAAACACCACGCGCTGGCGCTGCAGGCTGGAGCCACTGCCAGTGCGCTCACAGGGACTGTTCCGAGGCTGAACAGGCCGAGGGTGGGGACGCGACAGCAGATGCCGGCGCACCAAGGGCCTGGCTCAGGCTGCTGCTCGCTCGCACTGCACACGCCTGTGACCCAGGCGCACGCCGTCCTCGTGCTGTCCCAGAAGGGGGCAAGTCAGGGGCAACAGCACCCGCCTCTGTACACATACAGTCCAGAATCCTTCACATCTTAGACATAACATGATTTTAAAAAGTATTTCTCCTAGATAATATAGGCTCAGAATATTAGTGACAAAAAGAATAAATTCAAACATGCAAGCCTCGATTCTTTTAGCAGTATAGGGCATGATTGGTTTGCTTTGCTGATGGGAATCTAGCACTCAAAATTTGTTGATTCAAAACCATTTCTTTCATGGACGTTCCAAAATTAATATTGGCCTTGGGGTAGAAGCAAAAAGCTACAGTGTAATAGAGCAATTAGTTAATTATTTAATTAATTATTAATTATTTTGCAGGGATGGCAATGCTTGGAACCATTATCCCCGTGGGGACTCATAAATCCCTGGAACTGGTTTAAATGGTAGAGCCCCAATCCCTACACCCAACAGTGAGTACAGTACAAAGATGAAATACACTTGTCCACTCAGGCACACACATCTTCACAATTCGTAATGTCAAACACGTCTCTGAGGCACTATGCAACTGTCCAAACCAGCAGGCTCCAAGCAAAATGGATACATACTGTTTATTACACTGGGCTCCAACAGACATAACCAGACCTGTCCTGACACGCTGGGACGTAGACAGAAAGATGTGGAGAAAGATGTGCCTTCCTACAGGGTAACACAAAAACCACCTCTCTGGAGCACTCGTCTTAATGATGTGAATAGTGGGAATCTAGCACCGAACTAGCCCATGCCCATGCCAAGGTAGCTGTACGTACCTGGCTGGCCGTGCTAACTATTCACTCTTCCCTAAAACTCAGGAGTCACCCAGTTCCAGTGATGCTGTTGGCAAGTGGGAAGGCAGACCACCGCTCGGCACAGCTATGGCCTGACTCAGGCAACCCTGACACGGAGCAGGTCTAGGGCCCCCTCAGCTCCCCAGGAGCAGCAGGTATGGGAAGGAATCAAGGGATAGTTTGCCTGAAGAACGGGGAGCTGCTCAGGGCCCGTAGCATATTTCCCCTTGGAGAGGCAGAGGACAGATGCGGGACACTGTGTGTCAGGCCAAGGTCCCTGTGACCTGGGTTCCTGGCAGCCCTGCCCTCCCCTGGGGCAGCACACACCTCTCCAGGAAAGGGCATGTGTCTGCGGGTGTTTAGGTCTGGGGAGCACACTCTATAGCTAAAACCCAGGCCTCAGATGCTTCTACCCAAGGTGGAAGGCATACACTATCTCAGCACACTGCAGCAGTGATACACAAGTTTGTTTAATTACATGTGCATTTAATAACAAGCCTCCACCTTCCAGCAAGTCCACAGGCCAGCAACTCACCAGAGGCCACGCCTGCAGGCACGTTTGCCAACAGTATCATCAGCACCTATGTCTGAAATCCTCCTCTAGCGACTGTCCTCAGCCAACTGTCCCTTTAGGACTCTAGGTAACTGGGGGATGCAAACAGACTCCTCACTTCATAAAACCCTTCCATGTGGTCACAAACTGACTTTCATTGGCAGGGCTTTTTCTCATATCCAAAGAGTTGACTCAGTGAGACAGGAGCACTCATCTCCTACATCAACATCAACTTCCACTGGGAGCTGACTAGAGTCTCTGCAGAAATCTGTTCAGGACCAGACTGCATCAATGGAACTGAAGAACACAGTTCTGCCCAAACACCCTTGACCCTGATTATCCTGCTCACCTCGCAGCCAGCGTAAGGCAAGCGGTCCGCCCCAGCCCCGGCCCGGCCCGGCCCGGCCCGGCCCGGCCCCGCCCGGCCCCAGCTCCTCCTCCAGCTCCTCCTCCTCCTCCCTCCAGCCCAAGACACTGAGGACACACAAGTTTGCTGATGCAGAATACTGCGGATCACAAGAGACTATTTCTTTTTTTAATCAGAAAACACTCCATTAATGGAATAAAAAGCCAAAACTGACCATTGACTCTGCTTTGCTCTTCAACTTTTTGGCCTCCTTCATGTGAAAATCAGCTTGCTGTCTGAAAGAGAAAAATGGAAAAGTGGGTCCTAGGAACCAGAAGTGACTAGATAGGGACAAGACAGCTGGAGGAGACCAAGAGGCCAAGAGAATATGGGTAGAAGAAAGAAGGAAGGGTGGAAGTGAGAAGGGGTGACAGAGGGGAGGCAGGGAAGGAAGAATAGGCAGCAAACACCTGACCCTTACTTGTCAAACTTCGCTTGAGGTTTCCCTGGTTTAGAGTTACCATTTGGCAAAGAAGGCACTGGAAAAGGATTTGTAGTATCTCCAGATCCCTGTTTAAAAAAAAAAAATCACACACAGATTATGCTTTAACCCTCAAGATCATTGCCCCCTCTTTTTTTTTCTGTACGAGGAATTGAACCCGCAAGCTGGCCAGGTAGGTGCTGCCCCATTGAGCTGCATCCGTGGCTAAGATCACTATCTTACAAGCAACGTCTCTCTCAAGAAGAAGCCCCAAAGAGAGCCCGCACAGCAGTGAACCAGACACTGCACCTCCCACCACGGACGGACACAGCTGAGCCTGCAGCTTCTGGCTGTCCTGGGGACGCAGAACACTCAGGAGAGCGGGCAGCTCACAGTACTTCCACTGGCACCCCCCCACACACCCCCATACACACACACATACTAACAGGAAGAGAGGCTATCCCACCCATTTGAGAAAGTGGTTACTTTTTCCCGTTCCAGCAAATCAAGTACCTGCGTTCAAACACTCAGAGAACTCTCTGGAGTAATAGTTTCTTTCTGCAAGCCATCTCATTGAAACTATTATTCTGATTATTTCCACCCAGAATTGGTATTTTAGGGCAATAAGCTGACCCTAAGTGTCTGGGTAAAATGACCTTGTATTCTCCCCCCAGGAAGCAAAACTTCAAACACAGCCGTTATCGTCAGTTATCTCAGACCATGGGTCCTAAGGCCCGGTCAGCCGGGGCCCTGCTCCCCACTCACTCTGTGTTCCGAGGCGCTCCCAGAGCCCTTGCCCTGGCCTTTCCTGTGCTTGGGAGTGGAGGGGTCTTTATGGCTGCTCTTGGCAGCGCTGGCACTGTGGGGAGGGTCCTGGCCGAGGTCTGCTTCCTGCCGTGACCGCTTATGTGCAAATTTGGCTGGCTTCTGGGAGGACGAGGAGGAGGAGGAGGACACAGGTGCAGGGGGAAGCATTTCTTTTTTTGAGGGCTCTGAGGAGGACTTGCGAGGCCTGGAGTGAAACACCAGACAAAGTTAAGCTGAGGCAGAACAGAATCAAAGCATCCAGTTATACAGCACAAAACAAAGGCTGGAGGGAAGAGTGCCATGCAGAGTGCATGCGCACCCCGCCGCACAGGGCCAGGTGTCAGGGGCTCCGGCTGCCTGTGCGGCCTTGAGCCCCACTCATTAGTAACAGCGCAGCCTCGGCTTCCCAGGCACCTGAGCCTCCTGAAGGTCCCGAGCTTCCCGGGCCAGCCCTCTCTTCTCCACTGCTCCTGACTGGGCTCTGACTCAAGCAACGGCCCCTCCTCCACAGCTCCCACAAGAGGACCGCTTAGGCCGAGCGCATGTGAAGGCATCTCTTGAATAAATCACATGCAGATAATGGTCTGTCCCTGTTGGTCCCTCCGGTAACACCACGCTTGCCAGCCGGTGTGTTCCCGGCAGCAGCGCTGCGGGGCCTCAGCCCCTCCTGCTCTGAGGGGCAGCGTGGATCCTGGCTCCCGGCTGGCTGCCTCCCTCTCTGGGTTTCCACTTGCCATTCTGCAAAGAAGGGAATGATGGTGCCTTTCTTCAGTAACTCCAGGTGTCTGAAAAACCTGGTAAAATCTAAACTGGCCACTAAATGAACGGTCAGTCCCTGGGGGTGCTTGAAGGTGACAGGAACACAGGACAAACTTAACACACTGGCCTGAGGAGTCAGGAATGCGCTTAGCAACTGTCAATTCTGTCGCATCAACTCTGTCCTGTCAGGAATCAAGACTTGGAATCCCCGTAGGCTGTGCCCGATCGCCATACTCACTTTGTTCTAGAAGATTCTTTGTGGGAGGATGAAGACAAAGAGGGCTGTGATTTGACTTCTTTCTCTAGTCTGATTTTCTTATTATCATAGTCTCTCTCTGCTTCCCCCTGTCATCATGGTACAAGGCATAGCATTACAAACACATGAATGGTACACATGAAACAGGGCCCACAGAAAAGGCCAAGGGGGTAATCTGACTTCTGTGACATACACACATGCGGCAGCCTGGCGAGCTCTAACAGGACAATCTGAAGTCCATGCTGCCAGGACTGAGACAGTTTGTTGTGAAAAAAGACGAATCCTCATAACCCAAGAAAGGGATAAGGTCTAAGGTAACAGTTCACAACAAGAGGAAGGGAACTGGAGGACACCAGTGTGTCTCTCTAAATGTTAAGAATCAGTAACCTGCAGGTGCAGGTCTCCAGCCCCAGCAGTCACTACAACATTGACGTTCGCAGCAAGCACTGTGCCCACTTCTTTCTAACAACCCAGCCACGTACACCCCTAACTTACTGCATGCACAGAGTGCAGACTGACAAACTTACAGCTCACCTCCCTTCTAATGAAAACAAGGGTGTTATTCAAAAGAAATGAACCTGTGCTCTCACATTCTCCAAGTAAGATTTTAGTGGGAAGAAGAAGAAGGGAATCTGTAGGATTTTAGTAACTCATATACAACTAACGCGCCACACAAATGCTCAGTTCTCAAACTTAATTCCTTCCATAACTGTGGCTGCCACCAGAATCGTGGAACAAATTCCATGACCAGAACTGTGGAAAGAATTAAGTTTGTGAACCCAGCTCTACTGTATATCTCATCACTGAGAGAACAAAGAGGTCTTCGTGACAAAAACCACTTCCACACTGCCACGCGTCACTGAGGTCTGACACCAGGAATCTGCCCAGGCCTGCTGGGGACAGCTCGCACTGCCCAGCTCAGGGAAGGGCCCTTTCTCCCCAGCTGGTAGCAATGAAGAATGAGGGCCCACTGTGTGTTCCTCGAGTTAGAAATCTGGGGCCCAGCCTATTAGTCCACGACAATCTTCCATCACCCCCAGCCTCTGAAGCCACGGGGGAAAAGGTGGTCTTTGAATGGCTGTCTGTAGGAGGTCCCAGTTTTCACCAAGGTGTCTGCCTTTACCCCAGAATCTCACAGGAAAATGAGGAAACAGAGATGGATTGGCTCAAGGTCTGCCTGGATTCTAATGCACAACCTGACCCTACTCAAAAGAATGGGAACTAGCAGAACACTTTCGTTTGTGTATGTGTGGTCTTGCTTTAAAGCAGATTTGTTCGGGGGCTCCTGGGGTGCCTGCTTTTGCATTCTATGTGCTGACATGAGGATGGTGAGGGGGGCTGGACTGCAGGAGAGCTCTGGCCATAGGGGTGCAGGCCTGGCCAGCATCTGGGAGCACTGTGTCCTGAAAGCAGCTCCTACAGAGGAGAGACCTGAAGCGAGTGTAAGGGGAAAAGAGAGAGTGCTGGCTTTCTTCCTGATGGCATGTTGGCATGGTGTTTGAGGCCCACCAGATTAAAGGCCATTAGCATTACTGCCACTGGCTTTTCCACATGGCTCCTGGAAGTGTGTGGCTCCCCTGTACTTCTATGGGAAGCACTGCTCTACACACTCTCCCAGACTCCACACACGAGGTTCTTCCCAGTCATCCACCAGCTCAGAGAGGGAATTACACACTAGCCCAATGAGCAGAAAACCGACCGGGGACTTAAAAGAGATGTAACTAGTCACTGTGCGAGGCTGGGGCATCCCCTTTCTGAGGGCCTCCAATGTCCTAACTCACCCCCAAAGTGCCAATAGCCAGCTGAGAACGAGGTACAGGGGAAAATCCAGGCATGAGAAGCCCGGCTCACACCAGGAGAAGCCGCCAGGGCCTCGTGGTGGGGCTGTGCACAGCCGTGAGTCTGTGTGGGGACGTGTCCGAGGAACAGGAAAGAACCTCTCGTGGTGGACGGGGCTGACAAGGGACCCTGCCCCAGGTGCGGGGCACCCCTTGCCAGTTAGACCTGTGCCGGCTCCCTGTCCGGAAAGGGGCCAGGAAACTCTCTGGAGTCTGAAAAATTATAGGGCTAGCCCAGGGAATGGTGAGAAAGACGGGACACTTACCCCTGGGAAAGTGAGAACGTGCTAAAACGTTTAGGCAGCTATGCGCGTAGGCACAACAGTAAAACAGGTTTTTAAATGGGAGGCATTTCTAGGCAGTTAAGGACATGCAAAGGTCCCCAAGTCACTACTTAATAAATGCCACTCACCAAATGACATCCTCAAAAGAACACCATGGCCTAGAGGTGAACTGAGAGTAATGGCTGTTTGTGTTTTCACGTTGCTTGGAACACGCTGGCTATGCCTTAAACCAGAGCAGCAGAGCGTACGAGGCACACATGAAAGTAGGAGCCGCAGTGAGTCACGGCCAGAGCCCGCCCTCTGCACTGCTGAGCAGTTACCAGTGCTAGCGCCAGCAACTCACTGCAGTAACGCGCTTCCCACTGGTACCTGGTGGCTCAGAAGCGGTAATGATGTTCAGTAAGGGGCAGGAAGGAAGCCGCCCGTTAGACGACAACGAAGCCCCTCTGACAGAGCTCGCAGCCTGCGGATCTGCGCTGCATGTGGAGCTCGGTCCTTCCCTGCCTGAGGCGTCCCCCTGCCTGGTGCTTACTCCACATCACCCCATTTCAGGGGATCTGGTCAAAGGTCTGGCATTTAGAATTTCTTTTGCTTGTGAGGAGGCTGCTGGCTGGCTTCTAAGTCACTTGTTTGCTTTCTGTGACCTGTTGGGACAGGCAGCCTGTTGATCTGCCAAGGGCTGCCCTACCTACAGAGCTGCAGGGATGCCACCAGGCACCAGCGCCCGCCCGCCCGCCCGCACCTGGCTCAGCACATAGGCACTTGCTGCCAGCAGGGAGAGGGCGGTGGCCCTTCCCAGAACTGATAGCACTGCTGACTGGTGGATGGATGTGAGCCACGACCTGCTGGGAGCGCAGCTGCCACAGGGGAGCTTGGAGTGTCTAAAAAGGAACCCAGGATGGGGGCGGGAGACCAGGAGCAGAGCCAGGGATGACAGCATGACCACCCAGTTAACTGTAACCAGCAGAGTCAACACTGATCTGGACTGCTCTCGCCTACCTCCTAGCACACATTCGTGCAGTAACAAGCGTGAAAAGGAGGAGCAAACACCAGCAAGGTTGGACACAACACAACCAAGCCCTGGCCTGCTGCACACAGCTGCCCACAGGGACCTGACCACAAAAGGCAAATGGACTCCCAGGCTCCTCGGGGCTTGGGGTCAGGACCCCACCATCTCCCACCAAGAAGGAGCTGAGCCTAGCAGGCATGCAATGCCAGGAAAGTGGAGACACGTAGGATGCTTGGGGACATGTAGACCATTTCCTGAAGGAGGCTCAGCCAGGGCCAGGGCCGTGCTGAGACTGGTCATGTTGACCAGAGAGAGCACTAGAGAGAAGGAAGGTCGCTGTGGTCAGGGCCCACAAAGACGCTGGGGTAACAGCCTCCACCATGGCTGCATACGGAGAGTGCTTGCCCCACAGCAAAGGGCGGGTCGGAGAGTCCACCACCAGCGGAAGGGAAATGCTCCAGCCTGCGCATCCAGAAACCAATCTATGGTCTGATCTGGAGAAACAGCCCGAGAAAATGTAGCTGGATCCTACAGCGAAGGGTGAGACAGAACCAACCACCGCCAGAAATAAAAATGCATCTTTTCTGCCACACACAACTTTACTTCCACATTGCAACACACACACACACACACACACACACACACACACAGCACTAGAAGTGTTTTCTAAAAACTTGCTTGGTTAATATAGCAATCATGGAGAAAAAGACATGAACAGATGTCTTCGCTTGCAGCTATTGGCCTATGACCATTAGGACAGATCCCCCACTTGTTTGAAAGGAAATGTGTTAGGTGGCCAGAAGAAAGGAACCCAGGAGTCACACACAGCACTGGGTTCCCAGAGGGAGCGTTCTCCATGGGGAGCATCTTGCCATAGTTCCAGCAGCACTGCCTGACTGTGTATTTACCAAGACTCTCAACTTTAAAAATGATATAAAGAAAGAGATGAGTGTGGTGCCATTCCGGTAACCCCAGCACTCTGGGGGGCTGAGGCAGGTAGCCTGCAAATAACGAACCCCACATGTACAACTTAGTAAGACCTTGTCTAAAAATAAAAACATGCAGTATACCCCTGGGAAACTACGGTTCACAGTGTGCTGCCTTGTTAGTCACAGATTTTTCCTTAGAACCTTATTAGCAATTGTTCCTGAAAACCCCTACAATTTCTCGGAAACTGCAAATATCCTCGATTGTTTTTAGGTGGAGGGGGTGGGGTGTTGCACGGAGCCAATCCAAGAGCATTACTCAGTTGTCCTTGCTGCTGACTGGCTGCTGCCCTGGACACACAGGCAGATGCACAGCATCCCCGCATCCCGACAGGCAGCCATTGCCTTGTTCTGCGGTTTGTTCTTAAAGCCCCAGGTTGCCACCAACATGCCCAGCACTTTCTAGAGCCCTATCAGTAGTGTTTTATGAAATTAAATTACATAACTATGGGAGACACTGCATATTTAGGGTTTTAATTATAAAAACAGGCATTTTGCTGACCAAATCTAAAATGTGTGGTTTTTCACTATCTGCAGGTGCTCTAGGAACATAACCCCCATAAATTTCAGCAGTTCACTGCTAATCTAAAAACAGCTGAGGAGGAAGTTCAGTGCGAAGGCTCAGAGTTCAAACCCAACACGGGTATGTATGTATATATATATATATATATATATATATATATATATACACACACACATATATATATATGGAAAAAAAATATATGAAAATATACATTGGTATTTAAAATTCTACACTGCAATCAGAGTGATAGATTTCAGTGGTCTGTGTAAGGAGCATGGTGCGAGCTCACACCTGGGGCCCTCATACTCTCTTCACTGTGCCTTGTGAACTTGCCAGCCCTCTCCATCCCAGTGGGAAAAGGTCCGAGCCCTTTCTGCAGGTGCTGGACCTGGTGGCCAGCAGCTGGTGGCCCCCGAGCCTGCCTTTTGTTTTGGGTCAGGGCAGCACCCCAACCCCATTGTTCCTCATCTTCGCACGTGGTTGAACCTCAAATGGCTCGAAGGACCTGTGACCCCTGGAAACCTCTGCTGAACCTCACGCCAGGAGGGGACAGATGCCCAAGGGCCTTTCTGTAACGCCAGCCAGGCACACATCCGCGGCTCTGACTTTGCCTTCAGAGTGCTTTGTCCAGTGTTCGCACTTTAAAAAAAACCTTCCCAGCCCAAATTCGGGCAAGGGCCAAACGGTTGGCGAGGACAGCCCTTCCTCAGCACTGCAGCCAGGCCCTCCACTGGACACCGGCTGGGATCTTGAGAAAAGGGCTTCTGCCTGCCCAGAAACAGGGCTCAGGGCCTTGACAGAAGAGCCAGGTCTGCAGAGGGCAGTGTTCAGTGCCACTGGCCTGGGGACCAGGAAGAAGGGAAACCGCAGGGCCTGGGGTTCTCTGCTGGTGCACTGGGAGCGTCCTGTTCGAGCTCACTCATCTGAGAGCACGGGGCACTGTCACGCATGGCAAACTCCAGGTGAGAAGCCTGGCGGCCTGAGCCCGACTGAGAGGACGCAGCGCCTCAGCATCCCTCCAGTCGGAGCAGCAGCTGTGCAAGGCCTGGGGTACTGCACTAAGGCTCCTCCCAGGCTCCCCAGCCCTGGAGGATTCAGGATCACTGGAGACTTTCAAAACTGCCCCTGGGCGTGCACCCCGCCTCCAGGACTAACGCCTCACCTCAGACCAGGGTTTGGAACCTGCACCACGCTGCAGCTCTGAAAGGCAGCCTGTTCAGAGCCAGATCTCTTGGCTGCTTGCCATGGCTTCAAATAAATCACGTGTTAAACCAGGCAGTGGTGCAGGCCCATGATCCAGCACTCGGGGAAGCTGAGGCAGGAGGATTAAAGTTTTAGCCTATTCCAAGCCAGCCCAGCCAAGCAATTTAGTGAGACATTGCATCACAAAATGTTTAAAGGGCTGGGGATATAGCTTCGTGTGAAAGCCCCGGGTTCAAGGGGTATTGGGGGGCTGAGGGGGACGATCAATGGCTCAAGGCAAGGGGACCATTATAATCTCCCCTCACTCAAAGCAGAAGGCACTGCCACCTTCATTCTCATAGCTGAAGGAGCTGAGCCCCCTGTGCAGTGGCACAGAGCCCGTTCACTTGTGCTGGGCTGGGCCGGGCCGGGCCGGCCAGGGAGAGCTCCGAGGCTCCTCCGCTCCTGGAGACGCTTCTGCGGGGAAGCCTGCGTGCTGGAAGTGATCATGCCTGACTCCAGTGAGCACAGGATCGCGTGGCGAGCACACACATGGTGACAGGAGGCTTCCTGGAAGGGTGGGCAAACAGGAGGCCCCAAGGGCCTCTCAGGACAGAACACAGGTTTGCAACAGGCAGGTTCATTGTAGTTTCCTCCGTGAAATTGCAATATTTCACACGCGCGCATACGCGCGCGCACACACACACCCACACACCCGTTCCATGTTCTAATGCTTTAGAAGTTCCCTGGTGTGAACTATGCACTCTTCCAGATGGCACAGCACCACTGGCGGCCGACCCGGCCTGCTCAGCCTGCCTGCTGAGCACAGTGGCTGGTGGCCCGCCTGCCTCTGAGGCAGAGTTCTGCAGGGACCACGTGCTGAGGCTGTGTGGTATTTTTAACCCAGTGGATTAAGTGGCTGGTCTCGGACGTGACAGCTGCCCCGTGACGATTCCACCTGTTACTCTGTGCCAACTTCCACAGCTGAGCATGGTGCTTCTCGTGCACACACAGGAGTGTCAGAAGCATTGCCTCGTCCACACAGGAAAGACCTGGCCTTTCTGAGGCCTGACTGGGGACTGGACAGGAAGGCCTGGGAAAGGAAGCCACTGGAGACAGCAATCTTTCATCATCGTGAAGAGGCGGAGACAAACCCAGAGTCCAGTGACTCAGACTAAAGCAGAGGAGATTCTACAGAACACTGATTTATCTACATCACAGAGAGTCTTAAAGAGTACAGGGATTTTCCCTTTCGATTAAAAACAAAACAACCAAAAACCAAGAAACAAACTATGACCAATCCTTGGATGAAATTTATAAGACGCAGGTTCAGTGACAGGCTGCAGTGCCCCTTAGCAGGAGGACGGCCAAGCTCAGGCCAGGTGGGTTAAATAGAGGCCCTGTCTCAAAATCAACCTTAAAAAGCAGCTGGAGCTCGGTGGTACAGTGCTTGCCTGGTACATGCATGGCTCTGGGTTCAAACCACAGTGCCATTAAACGGAAAAAAAAAAAAAAAGCAGCCCATTGCCTAGGAATAAAACCACACACGGCAGCTCTTTCAGTACTTCGGAATACAAACACAATGCACTCACGAAGACCTCAGGCTGTGGGGAACCTAATGGGCCAGAGGGTAAACACCAGTTATCTCCCCACACCACACTGTGCCCTCGGGCAGCGGGAGCACTCCAGGCAGGACACGGGGCCCTGGGTTCCATCCGCAGCACACAGAGAAACTCTCGGAATGGGCTCCATCGGGACAGAAACCTGACACGTGACTGGGGAGAGGGCACAGAGGGCTCTGTGGACGAAGTAGACTCCAGCCGCCGCTTGGCTGCCTCTGAGCTGAGTCCGCCCCTCCCCCCCTCGCTAGGGCACCGTACGCACCTTCCTCTTCCGGGCCACCTTGCCGGGGGGGTCTGAGCTCCTCTTCTCTGGCTCCTGTGCCTTCCCTGCAGACAGTGGCTTCTCCTCTGGCTTCTTGGGGCAGCTCCCCTTCCCGGGAAGCCGGGGCACCCTGGCGATGAGGTCGAGGGCTATCTTCACCACTAGGCTCTGGGGGGCAGGTGTGTCCCTCAGCGGCGAAAGCACCCTGCTGTTCCTCAGGGGCAGAGGCAGTGGCAGCGTGTCCCTGCGGCTGTCCTCCTGGACCACCACAGCCTGCCGGCAGCCACTAGTCCTGCCGCTGCCCTGGGCAGGGGCCTGTACCTGTGCCAGGGGGACGAGTGCAAAGGGCTCGGGGCTCAGGGCCCCCGTGCTATCCTTGGTGGGCACCAGAGCGCAGTTCCCCGCCTGCTGCTTTTCCCTGGGGGCTGGAGAGGTGGCCCCAGGCTCCCTACTGCCCCCAGCACACAGCCTGCCTTTCGTCTTTACCCGGGGCTTGTCTCTGCTGGTTGGGTCCTTCAGCCCACAGCCCAGCTCCTTGTCCCCCTGCGAGCTGGCTGTGGGATCTGCCGCTGGGGCTGGGGCCTTGGCAGGCCTCCTGGGGTGCTTGCTGCCCACGGTCTGCCGGGATGGCAGCTCCTGCTGCACTGGGGACTTATGGTCGCCTCTCCTGCTGGCGTGGGGGACCTCGGAGGGACCCCGAGGCACCCTGCTGCAGCTCTTCAGGGGTGGGGCTTTGGGCTCGGCAGGTGCCTGGCTGGTGGCGCTGTCACCGATGTCATCCTGACTCTGCTGGGCTCTGCGCTGCGCAGACTCTGCTGTGCCGCCTGGGCCCTCGGGGGCCGGGGCTGGCTGGCCCACCTTGCTCAGCCAGTTGTCCAGCTGCCATTTGTTGGTTGTTGGAGGCTCGGGCTGAAAGCAGGGAACAGAAGGGTGTTAGCTGAGCGGCGCTGACCAGTGACACAGGTCTGTCCCCAGAGAAGCTCGTTTCAGCCCGCCTTCCTCCAGTTGAGATAGCGTCTAACGGCTTTTCAAATGCAGTAGTCTGCGTTTCTGCGGGTTTGACATGGGAGACACTATCGGTCACGGACAACTGCTGGGAAGGCTCCTAACACAAGTCCTGTCGGAAATAAAGAGTGAAGATGCGTGCACCGGCTCTCCACGGTCAGAGTCAGCACTGTGTACTGGAAAGCGTGTGACAATAAAGATTCTAAAGAAGAACCCTCGCTTCCAATGGAAAGTATGGTACAATGCTGGTAGGTATGGTACAGAACTGATACGTTCTGACTTGTAAAGGACCCTGGTAGAAAATAAAGGGGAATTCAGTGGGGCTGGTGGCCTATTCCTATAAACTCAGCTATTTGTGAGATTAGGGCAGGAGACTCACAAGTTCAAGGCCAGTCTGGGCAAAATATGGAGATACTCTCTCTAAATAAAATAAGGAACCGAGGCAGGGCTGGGTGAGGCCCAGGGGTGCACACCTGCCTGGCAAACACGAGGTGCTGGGTTCAATCCCAGGGCTGCAAAAGGGGGGGTGTATAAAAGACAAACATTTATATGTGACAAGATTATCACTGTGCCAGAAGTATGTACTGATCTTCACATTTCACCGGAGTGAAGTCAAGTCACAGAGCCAAGCATTCGTCTCACTTGGACACTGTAAAGTCAGTCATTAAGTTTCTCCTTCTGGTCCAGGTATGGCGGCACACCTGGCATTCCAGCAGTAAGGGAGGCTGAGGCAGAAGGATTATAGACAGCCTGGGCTACAGAGTGAGTTCAAGACCAGCCTGCACTACAAAGTGAGACCCTGTCTCAAAAAAAAAAAGGTTCTTGCTCCAGGCATCCTGGTCTGAAACAGCACCTGTGTTGCTAAGACACAAAAGGAGGTCCCAGAACACACAGGGGACAGCAGTGATTATATCCATCACCTGCTGCTCTGTCTCCTAGCCACGGCACTGTGGGGCTTCTGTGCAGTGGCCGAGATGGGACGTTTGGACACTCCAGTGCCCAGGCATTGTGTCATGTGGAAAAGCACGACTGTCCAACAGAGTGACAGCTTGCTCCCTTTTTTTCAAGACCCACTCTGCCAGGCAGTTTCTACGAATGACTAACACACAGGTCTGCACGAATGGCTGGCGTCCACAAAGCACCAGGAAGACAACCGAAAAACTTTGGTGTGGGAGATTACAGACAAGGAGAGCTCCAGCAGACACAGAGTTCTGCTTTGCCATGCTGCGGCTCAACCCAAGGCCTCCAGCATGCCAGGCAGGTGCCTGATCAATGAACGACAACTGCAGCCCCAAGGTGGACAGATTTTAAGGGAAAGACTGCTGACAATTTTCCTGAGAAATATACCAAGTAATTTCAATCTGTAAAAACATGCTGACCTAATTACACAAAACACACACACATTATGTAAAGGGTTTCTTGGGGGAGATCTGTGAAAGATTAATAAAATGATCAGGTAGGGAGTTTGAGCTTAGTGTGTTCATAACGGAACAGAACTGAAAGGAATTTAAAGAAACTAGGTAGGATCACACTTTGGACAGGAAACTGCTCCAGTAGCCTTTTCTGACTTACTCCATTCTGTTGCTTATAGCATACCTCCCTTACGGCTTCCTGTACTTACACCAACCCTCCACCCGTGTCCTTTTGAATTCAGAGCAGGAGAAGCCGCAAGAAAACCATTCTACTGTGCCAGGCATTTTGTCACGCACAGATCTAACTGCATTCACTATTCTTAAGGACAGAATTACTAAGGGTGGAGAAGGCCAGCCCTGCACCCACAGGTCCCAGCATTTCCTGCAGAGCCGATGGGGTGGGGGGGGGGGGACGGACGGGGGACGAGACACACTGGAGGCTACCTGACCAGGCCAGGAAGCAGCAGGACAGCACATATGCCTCTGTCAGGAGCCAGGCCTGTCCCACCCTTCCTCAGGCAAGGTGGCAGGGTCTCAGCTGCCACCTCACGCAGAGCTACAGCCCTCAGAGGAGCAGCCACGGGTGAGCCCCAAGGCAAAGTCGCTACTGGTGAGGTCAGGGTGCTCCTCCTGCCTTGAGAACAGGAAACCCATTTAGCCGTCCCTAAAGGAATGTCCTGATTACAGAAATAACACTTCCACTGTGGTCGGAATGTGCAGAAGGGGGGCCTGCGGCCCAATTTCAGGGTCAGACTGGGCTAGGTGCCGGGTGTAAGGGGGATGGGAGGCGACCTTTACTGCACACCCAGTGTGAAGCTCTGAACAGGAAGGCCAGAGAGTATGCATTTGGGTACTGAGACGGGGACAGCCTCTGCATAAGGGCTGGGTAGACCGACTGAGATATTCCTCAAGTAGTTAAGCTGGACAGGACCGAGGGCCGCTGCTTTTTTACTCTCTGCTCTCCTGACCCTCCCCTCTCCCCTCCCCACTCTGGGAGCAGCTGGGATCCAGATCCTCGCCCGCCGGAAGGAGAAACAATCCTGCAGCTCACACCTGGGGACAAAGGTCTCATCATCTTCTCAGTGTTTTAGTAGGTGTTTGACCACATGTCCCTTTAGGTCTCCTAACCATTTCAATTTTGAGGGATTCACAGCTAGATTCCTGGTGACGTGTTTTGCTGTGCCAGCTTAGGCAGGCGTCTCCTCTGCTGCCCTTAGTTCAGCCTTTCCTCAACTTTCAAAGTACATTCTCATAAATATTCAAAGGGCAGCCTATGGAAAACAAGTTTTCTTTTTCACACACAGGGGAAAGAAAACAGTGTGCACACATCCTCGGGCTGCTCTTCCAAGAGCACCGGCGGCCGCGGCAGCGGCAGCGGCGGGGGTGAAGGGCTCTCACTTCAAGCAGGCAGAGAAGTCCGGTGAGGAGTAAACGGAGGGCACAGGGGCAGCGCTGCGCTGCCGGGGACACGGTACCTCTGCAGCCGGCGCGTCCCGCGGCTCGTTGTCCTCGCTGTCGCTGGAGCTGCTCTCACTGTCCGAGTCGGAGGAGCTGTCGGAGTCAGTGGTGCTCTCAGACTCCAGGCTGCTGGAACGTGCTGAGGCCACCGGCTCCGGCAGGGTGCTGCAAATCAAGCCGGGCCAGAATTAGAGACCAGCAAGGTGAGGCCTGCGTTCTCCCCCCGCCCTTCTTGTGCTCCCAGGAGGAAGGGCCTCAGCAACACCTAATCAGCGGGGGAGGGCCCACTGCGGTCTCAACAGCAGCAAGACCCTTAGACCAGTCCCAACTGCTCACAGGAGAGGCCTGCGGGATGGGAGCAGTTAGAGGCTTGCTCACCAGGACCTGGGCAAGGCGCCTGCTTCTCTAAATAAAATTGTATTGGAACAGCACCCATCTCCACCCCCGCACGGTCCTGGGAACAGCAATGAGTGGCCGCAAGAGGCTTCTGCGGGCCTCAAAGGCCAGTGTATTCACTGTCGGGCCCTTAAGCCTGCAGGCCCCACTGTCTGTCTATAAGCAAAGAGAAAGCAGTAAGTCAGTCTTCCTACATTTTCTGCCTGCAAACTAACCATGGTAACCAAAGGCCACTGACAATACACTGTTCCTCTGGAGGCTGAGCTACAAATCAACCCATCTCTTGTTACTGAGTGGAATTATGACTACACTAGGCTTTAAGAACAGGAACAAGAAAGCATACCGATATCACTACTGGGCATACAGAGAATCTCAAAACAATCTTAAAACCTTGCCCTGGGTGCCATTAGCCAAAACAGCAAGTTGTGGGTGTTTGTTTGTTTGTTTGTTGCTGTTTTGAGACAAGGACTCACTATGTAATTCAGGCTAGCTTTAAACTCATTGTAGCCTACACTGGCCTGGAACTCACAGCAATCCTCCTGCCTCAGCTTCCTGAATGTTGAGATGACAGGCATGCAGCACCACTCCAGGCATTAACTGTAGTCCTAAAACCAAACCTATTTCCACATTAAATTCTTAAATAGCTTATACAGCATTTGAATAAAAATCAGTGTCTAGAGTCCACATACAACGTGTGGTGTCAATTCTGTCCCCCTGGACACTGCAGGTCAAGTCAGGGTATCAGAGGCGGACATTTCCAGCTGGACTCCCACCTCCAACTTATCTCTGTCCTTGGTTTGTTTTCCTTTCCTTTTTGTTTGGTTTTTGGTTTTTTCCTCTGGTTGGGAAGCAGGGTCTCACTACGCAGTTCAGGCGACCTTGAACTCTCAGCAGCCTCCTTAGTGCTGAGATCACAGGCCTGTACAACCATACCCAGCTTTCCTTTACTTTTAATTAGACTAATTTAGCTGGGCGTGGTAGCGCATGCCTGTAATCCCAGCACTCAGGAGGCTGAGGCAGGAGGATTACTGTGAGTTCAAAACCAGCCCGGGCTACAAAGTGAGCTCAAGGCCAGCCTGAACTGCATAGCCAGACCGTCTCAAAAGTAACAACAACAAAATAAATAAATAAAACTTAGGCTAATTTGCCATATTTTATAAGCTGGCATGACCTATTAGAAAGTCTAACAAATTAGGACTAAACAGACAGCAAACCTCACAAACTGTAGACCATGGCACTGCAGGGGTGCCCTCCCCTATGTTGCTTCTGTGGTGGCCAGAGTTTTATCCATGTCTCAGCTCCAAACACATGAATACATCTCAGAGTGGCAGAAGAACTTGATTTTTCAGCCATGAAAGGCGCGTATTTGTCATCTTAAATCAGTTTATCACAAGGAAATGTCAGATCACCCCTATTTTCAAAATTTTAAAAAGCATCATGTTTTCTAAAATATGGCTGGTTTCTTTATTTAAAAAAATGTGAAAATTGCCATTTTCCTGAACATTAAAATTAACTGCAGGCTGTATTTTAAAGCAGCTAAAACAATTTGAAAATTCATAGGGCCAGGGATTTAGCTCAGTGGCATAAGCACCTGCTTTGTAAGCGAGAGGGAGTGAGTTTGATCCCCAGTACCAAAAAACAAAAACAAAACAAAACAAAAACAATTTGAAAATTCATATAACTAAAAAACCAGCACAGCTGAAAAACCTGTTCTACCAAGAAGTTCAGGTTTATAAAATTTTGAAAACATAGTTTTAAAGCAGCACTGAGCTCTTTAGCCTGACTTTTCAAAGACTGGTTTCACAGTAATGACGAGGACTGTGCTTTAATGTCTAAATCCTCAAATGAGGCCGTGGAGGGCGAGAGGCGCGGTCCGACCCGACCTCCCTGAGCTGTGTTAAGTGCGCGCCGCTGTCTCCCTGCACCGTGACCCTTGGCCTCCTTCCCCAGGTGGCAAAGACATGCGAGCTTGCTGGGCAGAGAGAGGGAGAACCCCAGACCGTACCTGGGAGGTGCAGCTGAGGAAGGAGGCTTCTCTGGGGTCTAGCCATTCACAGTAAGGGCAGGAAGGCCAGGAAAGAACAAAAAACAGGTTAGGACACAGCTCAGTTAAAGCCACGGGTGGCTTTAACAGGACTTGGGCATCGTCAGGGTGAGACTCACTTGTTCACTGTCACTGTCCTCACTGTCACTGAGCTGAAGGTCGTCTTCGAGCATGCTGCAACGGCAGGGACAGAACATCAGAGACTGCGTTGGGACAGAGAACGAAGGGCACGTGGGGCAAGAAGATGCTTTCTGTCCACTGACTGCCTTGCTTTCCCAGACACTCTGCAGTTCTGACCACAGGCCAGCTGAGTCCAAGCCCCTTACCTTCTCGAACCCCACTCCCTGCACACCTTTTGAAAAGAAAGGGAGAACCACCAGGCAGTGACGGCAGGTGCCCACAGACAGACAGACAGACAGACAGGAGGACAAAGGAGAGCCCAGCAGGCCACGGCAACAGGCTGCCGCTTTCCACCACCTGTGGGTGAGCTGGAGCCACCAAGTACAGTACTTGTAACAGCGCCAGGAGTACGACAAGCACAGAAACAGAACACGTGGTAAAGATGCACGAAGCCATGCAGCTCTTACCACCCATGCTCCACTTCTGACCAAAGGACCTCATTAACACTGAGATCTCTCTCTCTCTCTCTTTCTTTCCTTCCTTCCTTCCTTCTTTCTCTCTCTCTCTCTCTCTCTCTCTCTCTCTCTCTCTCTCTCTCTCTTGCTCACTCGCTTGCCAGGGTCTCGCTATGTAGGTCAGGCTGTCCTTGAATTCACTCAGTAAGTAGCCCAAGCTGGCCTTGAACTTTCCCAGTCCTCCTGCCTCAGCCTTCCCAGTGCTGGGATTTTAGGAATGGGCCACCACACCCAGTTTGAGATCTAGTTTTCAAATGGAAAAAATTATTCTTTTTTTTCTGCTTGACACTAATCATTGGCAAGGGTAGTAAGACATGTTATTTGTTGTGGAGAGAGAATGTTTCAAATTTATTGCTGTCGATCCAATGAAAAAAGACTTATCTCCTCAAATTCAGGAATAGCTATCCCCGAGCATTCTGGCTCATGACAAACCTGAAAGACATCTTCCAACCTGCCTGTTTTCTCCAAGTCTGACACCTCCCCCCACCCAAACTGATCATTTTCCACAGAGATGTGCAAACAGCACAGGGAAGACTCAGCAGTCACTGCTTCGGACTTCCCCCAAGCCTTGTAAGCGTGACTACTCGAGGGAATGTTGCAAGGAAACTGGGAAGAAGGTAAGTCTACTTGAGCATTACTGATGTTCCAAACAGCTGAAAACCACTCACTACTCCAAAAGACACCTCATCAATACACTGACCAACAACTTTTACTGCAAAACTCCTCCCAATTCACTGACGCAGGCAGGTCCTTACTGGAGGAAACCCTGGTAAAATCACTATATTCTGTCATGAAAGTAAGCAGCAGGCTTTGGTTCTTTCCTAAATGACCGCCTACATACAGGGTGGTAATTCTGCCAAGGAACTACCTTCATCAACAAATAAACTAAAAACATACTATGGTAAATTTCTAAATGAAAACTTTCAGATATTATAAATGTAGGTCTTGCTCAATAGTTATCCGATAGAAGCTAAATTCCTGTTTCAGCAAGGCTGGAAATAGAGCATTCAGTCAGCAACTATCACGGTGTGTGAGGAAAAAGCCCGTCACTCTTAGCTGCATTCATGCCTGGCGAGCAAGCCTGCGGGAAAAGCTTCCCAGATCCTCACTGGGGAGAGACTCTGAGTGTGGTAGTGCATGCCTGTAATCCCAGCACACTTGAGGCTAAGGCAGGATCATCCCAGGGAGTTTGAAGCCAACCTGGGCCACATGGCAATGCTCCTTCTTTTAAAAAGAAAACACAGGGGCTGGGGATTTAGCTCAGTGGCTTAAGCGCCTGTCTGGCAAAGCACGAGGCTGCAAGGTCATGAGTTCAATCCCTGGTACCAAAAAAAAAAAAAAAAAAAAAAAAAAACAACAACAAACAAACAACAACAAAAAAAAAACAAAGAAAACACAAAATATTTTAGGGAGGAGAAAAAAAAACGGGCGGGCGTGGGTGGTGGTGCATGCCTGTAATCCCAGCACTGGGTAGGCCGAGGCAGGAGGATTATCATAAATTCACTGCCAGCCTGGGCTACAGTCTCACAGAAAACAACAACAAAAAAATAAACCAACATGGTCAAATGAAATCTATCACTTATTGAAGATATACCCAGGATTTACACACTGAACATTTCATTTAATCACCATTTGCACTATTTACTTGACAAAGAACGAACAGATCTTATAAGACAATTATCGACACAGGTGCTGTGTTGCTGCTGACCCAGCCAACAACAGTAACCACAAAATCACCCAGAAGTCAGCACTGGTGATGTCACCAGAGCAGCCACCCCACATGGCCCGGTATGCCTCGGGGTGGAAAGGAGAGAAAACTTTCCAAGTTCTGGGTAAGACACACGATGTACATGCATGGTTCGTTTCAAAGTTACTGCAAACCCTAGAAAGACCTGCAAGGAGAGAAAATCCCATATGCCATTCTGAGTTAAGACACAAAGCCCGCGCTGACACCGATGTGGACGCTGCAGCTGGTCACAGGTGAAGGACTTGGAGATCAGGACCGGCTTGAAGAAACCAGCTGTGGAAGCCCCTACCTGTCCCCAGGACGGCACGCAGGTCAGGCCAGGGCAGCCAGGGGCCTGCGCACTCTCAGTGAGGGGTCAACACAGGCCCTGGACGGCTCAGTCCATGCTGGGGCCTGTACAGGGCCAAGTCTCCCTGGTAGGGGCAGAGCCGCAGCGTGAACACTGTCACACTGACTCTCACACATGCTCAGGCTGTGAGCATCCCCACATCCCAGCGCTCCGAGGGTCTGAGACGCTGACATGGGCCCAGGCAGGCGGGGACGCAGAGCCCGTTCCACCCGTACCAGCCCCGCGCTCAGCCCCATGCTGATGGATCATCCGACTCCAGAATCCACCTGGAGGAAGAGCTGACTGGAAACAGCACCAGTGCGTGATGGGATAAAGTCAGTATTATGCTGCTCCCTTATAAGACCGAGTTAACTTTCAAGCGTATACACTAACTGGTCAAATAACTAACCCACTTCCTAATCGCAAGGCCAGACAGTCATTTCAGAATATATGGCAGGCACACTGTGGCCCACATGGGCCTTGCTCTAGAAAAGCCCAGTCGCTCGGGGAAAGGAACTGAAGCACCGTGGAGGGCAGGCCATGGCTGACACCGCTGGCTGGCGGGAGTCACGAAACAGCCCTCCCACTTCGCCCAGAGCCTGCTCCAGGTGGCCGAGCGCCGGTGCAGGTCCCGAGGGTCGCTGTGGAGGCAGGCCAGACCAGCCCTTCCCGCTGCCCTGTTCCCAGGGCTGGGCCCGCCCCCGCCCAGAGAGCGCACTGCCCGCATTCTGCAACACCACCACGCACAGCCCAGGGACGGACGGGAACTGACTCCTCGGCTTCACATTGCTTACAATCGTTTTATCTGAGGAGAGGGAGAGGGCAAGCTTCCAGGGAATAGAGCAACTAGTAAGTCACAACCGTGGGGCTGTATTAGCTGAACCTAAAATGGAAAGAAAAGCAGTGCTCACATGGGAAAAGCCCTGCCGAGCACACGCACAAGCCAGGGAATAAACCTGCACCCGGGCCTGGGACCAACCTGGGCTCGGTGGCAAGGCAGGCAGCTGTGCTTCCCCCGGCTCTGACTCCTGGATGTAGGGCAGAAATAAGGACTGCAAATCCTCACAGGCGATGACAAGGATTTACACACTAGGGAGAGGACTCTGGGTCATGCACGAGAAAGCAAGAGAGGCTGAGGGAACACCCACGCGGGCAGCAGAGGTGGTCAGGAAGGCAGGCGTGGTGGTGCACCCCTGTAATTCCAGCACTGAGGAGGCCGAGGGAGGAGGATCCCTGCGAGTTTGAGGCCAGCCTGGGCTACACAGTAAACCCAACTCCAGCCTGAACTGCACAGGCTGCCTCAAGACCCTGCCTCAAAAAGACAAAAAAATAAGCCAGGAATATAGCTCAGCAGCATAAGAACCCTTCTGGAAAGTGGAAGGTCCTGGGTTCGATTCCCGGTACCAAAGAAAAACAAAAACAGAGAGAAAGAGAAAGAGAAAGAGAAAGAGAAAGAGAAAGAGAAAGAGAAAGAGAAAGAGAAAGAGAAAAGGAAGGAGGGAGGGAGGGAGAGAGAGAGAGAGAATGGTGAAAAGACAAAAAAATTAAATTAAAAAATCAAAGTGGTCAGAGAGCTGGGTGGTGGGCAAAGACAGAGCTGCTGCTGGAGATGTGAAAGATTATTCAAATCCCACAGTGAAAAGATGATCTTGGGATCAAATGAGAAAATGGGAAAACAAAACAAAACATAAGACTATGAATAAAGGAAAGTTCAAAGTTAATCAATAAACAAGTAATATACTAACGACACACTTTCATCAGAAACAGAATCAAGAAAGAAAATTCTTTTCGCACCAGGAATCAAACTCGTGACCTTGTGCTTGCCAGGCAGGTGCTGTGCCGCTGAGCTGTACCCCTGGACCAAGAAAGATTGTTAAAGTCACGTCTGATCCGCAGGTTTAGAAAGGCTCCATCCACGAGGCCGCGTGCAGACTCTCTCCTTCCGGGCTGACTCTGAAGTCCCCACGAGCAGGGCTCAAGTCTGCGCAGAAAGATTCCTGTTCCAAGGCTCCCATCTCCCCACGGGGCAGGCTGGGGGTGAGGGGGCGAAGGGTGAGCAGCAGGTACAGGGCGGTTGTGGGGGGCACACTGCTAGGGCTCACCCCAGACAGCGGTGGGCCCCTCATCAGAGTTGGAGGAGCCTGTGTTCCTCTGGAGGACGAGCTGATACACAGAGGCTGAGGCGGGGAGATCTGGGAAAGTGCGTGCCTTGTGGGCTCAACCACCCAGGCAGTGAGATGCCCCACGGCTAACCAGCTCTTGAGGATGACAACGCCTCTTCTCTGAAGACTCACAGAGGTTTAAAGGGTCTCCCTGCAATCAGATTTCCCTAAGCAAATCAGCTAGAAAGTCCTCAGACCAATGAATTCCTCCCTGAGGGCTGCATGCCTTCAGGGCTGTGGCAGGCAGTGCGGCCTTCAGATCAAAAGTCACCTTCAGAGACCTCTGATGTTTCCCTGAGCATCAGCAAACCCTACAGGAGCACGGCCACATCAGTGCCATCACCTTTTCTGCAGCCCCAAAGCTTTGTCTGATGGGCCAGCTTGGCTTAAGCAGCTAGAGCTCTGCGGGGGGGCCCCAGCCACTCAGTAATTATGGGGAGACCGCTCAGTGGAGGAGGGGGGACCTCAGGACAGCAGGGGCTGAGAACACTATTTATCTGCACAATGCGGGGGACAGTATGTTGAAGAACAAGGAGAGTACTTTTTTTCTACTACCATAGCTGAAACTTATCTAACACTTAGGACTATGTAAAAAGCACTTGCTCGATGTTGCTTCCCATTTTCTCTGACCTCCAGCTGACCTGAGGTAAAACAGCAGCATGACTGCCCTACAGGGAGCTCCCAGGCCTCCCAGTCACAGCTGGCTGCAGTGGGGAGTGCCAGGCCACTCGGGAGGAGGGCTCTCCCTCCACCCTGCAGCACTGTGAAGACTCAGACTACCTCTGTGGCAGCCTCCCCAGAATTTCCCCTGGACATGGGCTCAGGGGTCTTAAGAACACTGCTTGCTAAAGCTGGAAAACACTAACCCGAGTCAGTCTCCCAGCACACTCGGCCTCGGATGGCTGCGCCCGGGACTTCCAACCTCCCTGAACACTGCTCCCACCGACTCCGGCGACTGGGATCCTAACTCAGAGGATCTCTGAACACTGACAGAATGGTTCTGCATGTTTGTTTAAGAACAAAAATTTCTCAATGTCCAATCTTACAAATTTTCAATTGTCCTTCGCCTGAGTATCAACTCACGAAAGGCAGGCAGGCAGGCAGGCAGGTGGGAAGGAGGGAGGGAGGGAGGGAGGGAAGGAGGAAGGGATGAAGGAAGGAAGGAAGGAAGGAAGGAAGGAAGGAAGGAAGGAAGGAAGGAGGAAGGAGAAGGGAGGGAGGGAGGAAGGGAGAGAGGGAGGGAGGAAGGATGGAAGGAAGGAGGAAGGAAAGAAGGAAGAAGGAAGGAAGGGAGGAAAGGAGGAAGGAAGGAAGGGAGGAAAGGAGGAAGGGAGGGAGGGAGGAGAAAGGGAGGGAGGAAAGGAGGAAGGAAGAAGGAAGAAGAGGAGGAAGGAAGGAGGAAGGGAAGAAGGGAGGAAGGAAGGGAGGAAGAAAGGAAGGAGGAAGGAAGGAAGGGAGGAAGGAAAGAAGGCATCTTCCGTGGCCATTCACCCACACACTTCAACCCACGGTATTCTGAGGAATGCTGAAAACCTAGGTTCATTTTCGAAAGTACCAGACTCACTTTGTCATTAAGAACGCTGTACTGGATGCAAAAGGTTTTGTTAGTTTTGTGTTCTTTCTCCACAGCCCAGCCTGCACATCCACACATTTCATTTCCAAAGCAACTTTCCACACAAAGAAAATTTCAAATTGCTATCAAAGCTCATTTCTCTTTCTTATTCTGAGTAAGCACCCATAGTTTCAGAGGCAAAACCCACAAAAACAGGTACCGGGGGTTGAACTCACGACTGTGCGCTTACGCCGCTGAGCTTTGGAATCCCCAGCCTCGGATTCAGTGATTTTGAAGGAAGGGGGGCAGAAGATGACTGACAGCGACAACACATATAAACTGCATTACTGTTTGTCAGGTCCTGACAAATTGCCCTTTGATCCCTGATGCCGACACACAGAGAGGCTGCTCGGGACTACGGAAGGGTCACCAGCTGACGGGGAAAGGACGCTGCACTCCCCTGAGAGTCAGAGCCACACCTTGGCAGGAAGGGGCTTCCGCAGCCAGGGGCCCTGCCTTGCTGGGTGCAGCACTCCGGGACGGGACCTGATGCAGCAGCACTAACATCCCAGCTGCTCAGAGGCCTGAAGCAGGAGTCTGGGAACGAATCCCACTTACAGCGAGGCGGTAAAGAGCAGCTGAGCCAGCAGGGGTCCACACCAGCATCTTGGGCTGTTGCTCCCGCTCAGCCTCGACAGATTCAGAGTTCATACAGATCTTTCGCAGCTTTTTCCTTACTGCTAGGCCCCTCTTTATTATTTTTATGTGTATTATTTTACTTTCTAAGAATTTCTATATAGTATTATAATGGAAAATTAAGTTGGCCATAGTGGTATACACCTGTAGTCCCAGCACTCAGGAGGCTGAGGCAAGAGGACGGCTGTAGGTTTGCGGTTAGCTAAATCCAAGGCTATCCTGAACTACACAGGGAGAGACTCCATCTCAAAAAACAAACACACACAATAATGGAACAAAAAACCATGAAGACATACACTAATTTTATAAACTGAAGTCCTGACATGATAAATGCACGGGGCCACCTCCCTGGCATCCAGCTGTCCCTGAAACAGCTGAACTACACAAGAAACCAGAGCTGACCCTAGGTCAAATGAACCTGCATTCAGTAGGAGACTCAACAACCACGTTACAAACTGAGCGGGACACCTCTCTCACCCAGGCTCCCACAATGAGCTCATCACACCGATTCCTTTCCCAGGGGCACCTCTTGTGAGCTGGTCCACCCCACACAGGCCTGCTATCTTCCCAGCCTCGGGGGTGCTGCAGAGACCCCTCCCCCACAGCACTGGGATCATCACCTGCACTCTCCTGGACTGTCCGAGGTGACACTGACAAGCAGCTTTAGGAAGGTGGCCCCGAGTGTCACGAGGTACAGCCACACCTGTGCCTCGCCCAGGGTCTTCCCCGGCACACCTGTGACCCATGGGCGGGGAAAGGAGGGGAGGGGAGGCTTCTGCAGGCCCAGTCTAGGCCACTTCTCTGTGAAAACACAGGCTATGGTCTCAAAATAAAAATAAAGGACTGGAAATGCAGCCCAGTGGGAAGGCCCTGCATTTGATCCAGAACCACCAGGAAAAAACAGCCTTCAGCCTATAATAACTCATTTTTATTAAAAGATGGTTAGAGGTGTAGCTCAGTTGGCAGAGTGCTGCCTAGTGTACACAAACCCTGAATTAGATCACCGGCACCGCAAACAAAACAAAACAAAACAAAACAAGAACCAACCACCGGCACTGTTCTTTTTTACCCCTTTTGCTATGTCAAAATGAAAACAAACTTCATGGAGGAGCTGGAGCCCGGGACAGGAACAGTGATTTAACCCGGCTCCACACTCTGCCACGGCCTTTAGATTAAGTAACCTCTGCAGCTCAACCAGTTTCAAAACCGAGCCACAGCACTGCCACCTTCCAAAACACACGGGACGAATACAGTGCCTGACACAGGAAGGCTGGAGGCCGAGCTCCCTCGGCTGCCTGGGCTGGAAGGAGGCATGCCCCCCAGCCCTGCAGAGCCTCTGTGTAGACAGAAAAGAGGAGAAAATACCAGTTCAGTACCTTCAAGAAATGATCTGGGTCAGGTGCTGAATTCAAAATCTATACTATGAAGGGTACAATGTTCCCAAAACTCAAAATATATCTGGACTTGCTTGGCCTTAATAAAGAACACCTGGGCAACGGGGCAGTTCCTTCTTAGTAAAAGTGGGCCGAAAACCCTCATATTGTGCACATTCCCCCCAAATTTATTCCTAAATTAATTTAGGAATAAATTCAAAGCCAAAGCTATTGAACATTAAAAATTTAAACACCAAAGCCTGTCTTCCACAGTTACTATGTACACAGCAGCTCAAAACTGCGCCTTTCCAGTGAAGGCCTTGGCACCCTCTCCTATGAAACCTACGCCTTTGCTTTGAATGAACAGACACGTTTTACTTACGAAGTTCCCTGCTGCGAACAGGGCTGGGCTTTCGGGGGTGGGTCACTTTGGCCTGCGGGGAGACAGACAGCGTCAGAACCACACGGTGACACATGTGATTCCCTGCCCGCCCCGTCCCGAGCACTCAGGTCCACATCCATCAATTTAGTTACCAGTTCCTGGCAAGATTTTATTCAGTATCTCTGGAACAGGGAATGGCAGACCTCCTCTACAAAGGTGAAGTAAATATGGGATTCTGGGTTGTATGTACCCCTCACCTGCTGCCCCGGGGAGTCCTGCCCCTCTAAGGGACACCCATGCCGCACACGGAATGACTCCTCTTCGGTACGGCTGCCCTGGGAGCACTCCCACCAGAGAGGGCGGTTCTGTTCCTGGGCGCAGGTGAGGGGTTCCAAGGAAGGACTGAGGTGGGGCTTCCCTTGCCCCACAGCTGCGCAACCCTGGATTCCGCTGTGGCTGTCTAGCACTCTGTCCTCTCCATCCCTCCTGTCACCACACCCCAGTTTACTCCCCAACAGCTGTCACCGACTGCCTGGCAGAGCCCGGGACAAGGCACTGTCCAGGCTCCATGAGAGCGCAGGGGCCCACGTGACATGCAACAGCCCACACAGGTCCACACGCCCCAGCAGTGTGGGCAAAGTCAACAATCAACTGCACACACTGCCTGTCCTAGGAATCCGGAGACCAAAGAAGGCAAGCCAGGGAAAAACAGACCATGATCCAAAGGACGTGGGGTTCTCCAGGAGGCAGCAGGAGGGCTCGTGGGCAGGAGAGTGAACAGCACCCACAAAGCGGGAGGGATAGAAGCAGCAGCCGGGGAGGCCAGGGCTGGGTGCAGGGTCTGTGGGGGCAGCACTGAGGGGCAGGGCTGACACAAGATGGGAACTTCCCCTCTGGCTTCTAGCATCGAGGTGCCACCCATCACCCGCACGGGGACGGACACAGAGGCCTCAGAGTCACACTGCTGCTGCTGGCTGCAGCCTGAAGGGAGCAGGGAGTGTTGAGCATGGTGGCCAGGAGACCAGCCACAAGAGGCAGCCCTGCTTATGTAGACACGAGGCCACGGGAACAGAAACGGACCAGACACGTGAAGCACAGGCGCCTCACAGGCAAGGCAAGTGCTCTTGCTACAAAGGGCACACGCAGCTAACCACCTCATCTTCATGCTAGCAGCAGCTCTCAGACGGGATCTGAAAGAGCTTTCCGATCTGTCTAGGCAAGGAGGACCATGACTATAGATGTCAGGCAAAGTCACCCTCTGACGGTTGGCCCCCTTGGCTGGGCTCTAGGGGCCCCAGCAGCTGTGTTTTGCCAGCACGACACAAGCATGGGGCACACATCTCTCACACCCTGCGTGGTCCCTCTCCACAGACTCACAGCACTTGTACCAAGAGACTCATGGCGGAAACCAGAGGCCACTCGCTGGACAAACTCAAGACACACGCACGCATCTTCTCCTCCCCACTAGAAGCCAATCATTCACACCTCACCCCACTTCAGCAGCAGACACCCTGACTCTTCTGCAGACCACAGGGTCATGTTCTCACAGAGATACAGTTTCCAGAACACCAAGAGACAACAGGGCAGCACTGCCGCCAGAGGCCTGGGGTGAGCAGCAGGTGGGCCAGGACCTGCAGGCCCCCACCAGAGCCTGCCAAGTGCTCGTCAGGGAAGCAGGCATCGGCCCCCAGGACCAAGGAGGCCACCATTCCTTACAAGCACACCTTCAAAATCGTCTAAGGGGCTAAAGATTCTTCCTGCAGCAAGAGTTAGCATCACACCAGCCACGGGCAGCCTGAAAAAGGCACAAAACCCACCTGCCTGGCAGCCCCAGGAGATGGAGGAGAGGGAGCAAGAGATAAGAAAACAGTGCAAGCCCCCTGCCCACACTGGCCCAGCCTCGCCTTCACCCTGCACCCCCCTCTGCCGGCATCTACACCTGTGCCAGACTCCCCGCTCCACCAGCAGCCGTGGGGCTCGGTCCCCCTGTGGGGCTCGGTCCCCCTCACCTTGGTGGGTTACGTGGCACTGCAGCACTGGTCAGGCAGACTTAGTGCTAGTCCTGGGGGGGAATTTAGTTACCAGTTCCTGGCAAGATTTTATTCAGTATCTCTGGAACAGGGAATGGCAGACCTCCTCTACAAAGGTGAAGTAAATATGGGATTCTGGGTTGTATGCTCTGCCTTGCAGAATCAACCAGCAGGCCTGGTCAGGGCTCAGAAAAGCTTTGCATACAGGAGACAGCTGCAGGGCAGACCTGACTCTCACCTGGAGCTTGCTCAGCCTTGCTCTGCAGGCAGGGCTTTCTTGTTCCTTGCTTTGCTGTTTTTGCCCCCATCCTCATATCCTTACAACAAAGTCATCAAGGAAAACCAAGGAAGTGAGGGAAAGAACGTGGAGGAGATCAGAAGGAAGAGCCCTGTCCATCAGTGACATCAAGGAGTGTCCCTCAGCCAACAACACGTACACAACACCTGAGACCTCGCTTGTGGCCTGCGCCTCATCCCGGCAGCAGCTACATGCTGCTCCACTGGGCAAGCGCCCTGTTCCCCTCTCGGGTGGCATTCGGACCAACTAAACGGCCGCCAGTACCCCAGCCACCTTTATGAGGATTCCACCAAGATGCAAACGATTTCCTGATCTGGGGAATTACTGCGGAAGGGAACTGCTGCAGCCAGGCAGCCCCACATCCTTCTCTTAGTTTTCAAGTACTCACAATCCATAAAAAGAAGAACTGAGAAAGAACTACACAGCCAACAGACAGGAGCTGGAGAAGCTACGCGCTATCATCCTTATAAAAAATCTCAGTATTGTTTAAAACAACACAAGAATCACCCAAAATACCTCAACCCAATCAGAGGATGTATCTCAGCTGCACACACTTCCTGGTTACAACACTTGGCCATTCACATTCAAGATAATAATCTCAACTCCCATAATACTGAGGTATAGCTGTTTAGGGTGCAGTAACTGCTTGCCATCGTCTTAAATTCCCCCTACAGCACAGCTTCGTGTTTCCACTCCTTCTCTTCTCTCCATCTAGGGAAGTTCATCTCTGCTGGGGCCTCTGTTACCAATGCTCTTATATTAAGCCAATAAGAAGCACGTTTTCTTCTCCAATGCAATAAGCAATTCCAGATTTTTACTTACTTTGGTTTTGGGGTGCAGAACTACTATGCTGAGAATCCTAGAGGGGGAAAAAACACTCTATAATTAAAATATTAAGGCTTACAAATCTAAAGGCAAAACTGTAATTTTAATACTGAGAAGACAGTCTTAGAAAACTCTGAAAGATACTGAAAAACAGAAATACACGATACCTGTATCACCCTCCACAGATTCTACATTTCACTCTAAGACCCTCATTCCATCTTTCTGTCTCTTCAGTCATCAATCTCAATTAATCTTTATGAATAGTTTTAAAATACTTATTAATTTTTACAAAACTGTGCTTTCCTAGAGCTTATTTCTGCTTTGGTGTGGAGTACAGATATTTTTACAGGGCTTAATTAAGGCTTTACTTCAAAACTAGTAATAATAGCTCTTTTACAATAGTCTCACTATGAAATAGCTAAAATAGCTGCTATGGTAAATTTGGGTTTGTCCTGACATCGTTTCTTTTGGAAAGAGCATCACGGAGAGGAATAGCTGTGAACACATGAGCACGCATAGCCCGCTGGCCAGGACTCGGCCTGGAAGGGGCCATGGCTGCGTCCTGAAGGTTATTCAAAAGTACATGGCAAGAAGAGATGACTGTGCTTTCCACACACTGTGCCCCAATGCTGTTACAGAAAGGCATGATTCAGCAGTTCATTTACTCGCTACATAAACCAGTCCTGCTACGGCTGACCATGTTAACCTTTTAAGAAAATTTAGGAAGTAAGACACACACAAGATGTGCGCGCATATGTGAAACTTGGAACGGGTCATCCAGCTCGCTCGGTCTCCTGGGCCTGTCCCACCTCCACAGGAGGCCCCGCAGTGGAAGACCACCCCACGGAGCCCTGAATGCTCCCACGAGCTGTAACGCCCTGCCACGCAGAGCCAAGAGCCCTCCCTCGCGCACGCCGGAGAATCAAGCGCAGTGCTCCGTGAAGCCGGCACACAGCAACACCCCACAGCTCACTGCTGCGGCGCCAGGCCTGCTCGGGAGGGATTACCTTGGTGGGGAAAGGGAACCTGGAGGGCTCTGCTGTGCTGGGCGTGTGTATCGCTGTCAGAGGTGGCGGCCAGGAGTGGGTCATTTCCTGAGGAGAGGACAGAAAAAGTACACTATAAACATAAGATTCAGGGCTACTTAGGCTCTCTCTCTAAACTGGGCATTAGGTGATTCACGGCCAGGGAAAGGAACTATCTGAAAATTTAAACCAGGCGTGGTGGCATACCCGCCTGTAATCCCAGCCTCCCACCTGTAATCCCAGCACTTGGGAGGTGGAAGCAAAAAGATTGCTGTAAGTTCAAGGCCAGCCTGAGCTTCAAAGTGAGTTCAAGGCCAGCCTGAACTGCATAGTGAGACCGTCTGAAAGAAACGAAAATCAAAACAAAAAACTGAAAACTTACGTCTGTCACTTTACAAAAGCCAACAATCACCAATTTACAAAAAAGAAAACAAATCAGCTGGAAGAAACAGGAAGGTGAACAGACACAACACACAGAATATAAATAATGGCTCTGTGAGCCAAGAGCGGGCGGGGCTTGTGTACGCCAAGCACTAGGAACGGCGGGCCGGGCAAAGATCACCAACAAGTCAGGTGTGGTGGTGCACACCTGTAATCCCGGCACTCAGGAGGCTGAGGCAGGAGGGTCACTGCGAGTTCCAGGCCAGCCTGCGCTACACAGTGAGTTTAAAGTCAGCTTGAACTGCATAGCAAGACCCTGTCTCAAAAAATAAATACAATAAAATAAATTTCACCTACATAACAACCAACATACTTCTTTGCTGGCTTTAGTAAGCACCACCATCACTTACAACTTTATAGAGAGAAATAAAGACAAAATTGTGTGAATGTATTTTGAGGGGAAAATTAGTACACATTAAGATTAACAGATCAGATACCTGTCTTCCACTTTAAACTCAAAAACTTTACAGGGAAGAATCAATAAAACTGATATGAAAGCAATTTATCAGCCACAGAGGAAGGAAGAGAAATAAACACACACAATAGCTCAGTTGCCATATTTGAGCACTAAACTCCAGATTTTGAAGCAATTAAAGGCAAAATGGAAAACATACTAGTGGATATGGTTCTTCTCTGATAACAAAGAGAGCATCCCAGTTTAAGAGGAGAGTTTGGTTTTGCAGGTTTGCCCTCCCGGAACTGAATCCTACAAGGAATCTGTCGTGTACAAAAACAGGAAAGGTGGGTAACACATCCCTGATCCACACGGAGCAGGGCCACTAGTGTCCACGAATAGACCCAGTGAACAGCAGCAGGAAATCAGCCTTCAGGGCCGAGTCTAAAGACGTGCTCTGACTTTCCATTCTTTTTCTTTCTGTCCCCTTAAAACGGCACAGTGCCACTGAAGAGGCCAGATGCACGAGCTGCCCCGCCCTGCCCTGCAAACACAGCAGGTCTAACCCCGCGCGGCCACCACAGCGGTGCCAGGAGGTGCCTCCTCTGGGATGCGAGGAACTTCCGGGTCCTCACAGCCAACCACAAAGACTTGAGAAACACTGTAAAACTCTGGTCCAGCTGCCAGACCGCTTGTGGGCTTCCTTTTAACTAATAAACTGTCAGAGGGCTCAGCAGTGCTTTAAGTCTCCCTGTGTTCCTGGCAGGTCCATGCTGCTGCTGGGTGAGGGGTGGCAGCCCCGTTCCCGGAGCTGGGGTGGCAGCTGGCCTTAATGTGGAGGCACACACAGGGCTCGCACGTGCTTTGGGTGACAGACGGCCAGGAGAACTCACCTTCAGGATCTCCTCGACACAGTGGATGTCACTCGGGTAGGTCTGCTGAAAGGGAAGCGCAGGAGGGTTAGGGCCAGGCTGGAGGAGCTGCAGAGCAGCGGAGGCGGCGTGCTGGACTCCCCTCTCCAGCAGGACCGGGCCTCCCTCCCCTGGCTGAGCACGGGACGCTGCATTCTGGACCAGGGACACACCTGGCTGACTCTTGAGGGAAACACAAAGCAACCGGAGCTGGAGAGGACAGCAGACTGGCTGTGATCCACAGACCAAGTTGCTGGCGGAAATGTGTGTGTGAAATAAAGAGCACGTTAGTGCATCTCAGGGAACCCAGACGCAGAAGAGAGATTAGAACAGGGGCCAGTCGGCAACCTCGTCACATCCCACCGGTGAGACACGTTAAACAATGTAAAATCATGATCACCTGAACATGTGAGCGGACCACAGAGCGAAGGCCGAGGTACAGGAGACGGTGCTTTGTTATTTTTTAATATCCTAACCTGCCAACGTTCAAAATTTTTTTCTATGGTACTGGGGACTGAACACAGACTGGGCTTTTGCACTGAGCTATATCCTCAGTCCATTTATTTTTAATTCTGAAATAGGGTCTTAGTAGATCACTAAATGACCCAACCTGGACTCAGACTTGTAACCCTCCTGCCTTAGCCTCCCACAGGGCTGGGACTGCAGGCATGTGCTATCACCCAGGCTCGAAAATTCACTTTAAAGTTAAAAATATCTGCCACCTCACACACGTACAGCTGTATACACACACACACACACACACACACACACACACACACACACACATATGGTTTTACCACTGGCAGAAGAGATTCCTTAGTGTCTTGGAGAAAAATCCACAATCCCTGCTGCCTATTTCCAGCTACACACATGACACTGCCACTTCTGCCACAGTGTCACCTCAACATACAGAGCCCAGCAAACGCCATTTGCAGCCTATACATTTTTAAGTGCAAAGAAAACAGGAAAGTTAATCTGAAACAATAACTTTTCTGCCTAGAGACATGAAACATGACCCGCAAGTCTGTGTTTTTAACGGAGCAGCAATCGTTCTGGGTGAACTTGGCGCAGAGCCCACGGGACGGTGAGTGCCCAGGCGCCCACCGCGCACCTTCCCACCGCACTGCGTCTGCGGAAGGCATGCCGCTGCCCTCCCGCGCCATCCAGCGCCTACCGCAGGGCAGGGACACGACGGACACGGGCCTCCCCTGCCCACGGTTCCCACTGAGGAGCGCTTCCAGAGCCGCACTCACTGCCGCAAGACCCTTCCTCCTCCCCGCGAAGGCCTGCAGCCACAGACAGCCTCTGCCCACGTGGCTGGGTCTAAGTGTATGGCTTTGGGGTCAAGGCTGTACGATTCCACCAGCCCACCAATCGGTCTGCGAGGTTCTGGGTGTGGATGACGGGACCCTCCCTGGGTGAGTGCTGCCACCCCAAGGGTGCACTGCCTGGACGGAACAGAAAGAGCTGCCATGGCTGCTGGCTTCTGTGCCGCTTTGCTGCCTTTGGCCCAACATGGACGGTTTCTCCTCTGTGATGCCCCTCTGCCACACCACCCTGCCTTGGAGCCAGCTCACTCCAAGCTCTACAAACCATAGGCCAAACGCAACTCTCCTCCTTTAACTTTGGGGGTCAGGTATTCTGTCTCAGCAATGAGAAAAGTAACTAAGACAAGCTCTAAGGAATAAGGAGGCGCAAAAAGTGTACAACACACACCCTGTCCTGTCACAGAATGGGATGAACATGTCCCACCTCAAACACAACTTGAGCTGCCTAGGTGTGTTTTTAAAACATATAAATTCCCTGGAAATTATTCTGCAGACATTTTTTGCAGTTTGTCACTGTTGAGGTTGGGCCAGGAGTTCAGAGGTGTCACTCAGAGAACCAAGGGGTCCTTCACATCTCCTGTGCCCACTGTACCCATCTGCAGATACACCTGCCTGAGAATAACTAGTTGTGTTTCAAAAACATGCAAGGGTGTCTAAAAACTGGACCAAACACCAGCACTCTATTTCAGCATAAACAACGGATACAGGCAAGGATAAAATATGTATTGTGGTTTCAGTTTCTTTCATGCTTTACTAGGAAAAAAAACCCATTAGAGGCTGAAGGAGAATCAGCAGAGCATGGTGTGCAACACTGCTGAGGCTGGGCAGGGTCCCTTGAGTTACCTGCTGCTGGACCGTGAATGAGAATTCAAGCAAAACATCCACCACCCCCGCAAACAGCGGTGCACCGCGGGGTAAGGGCAGGAAAGACTGAGCCCTACTTAAACAGAATGAAAGTCGTCGGGAGCTGCGCCCGCCAGATACCAAAGACCTCTTTTTTCCTGCACTCCCTAACGTGCAAGCAATCAAGTTAGCCAAGATCTTTCACGTCACCGAGACTCCTTTTATTTGGGGGGGGGGAGTTTTACTCCATTGGGTAAACTACAACTGAATACATTTTTCTGGAACTCCTTGTAGATGAGCAACATTTATTTTGTGCTACTGTAGCAGGCAGCTGAGTTAGTCAAAAATATTATAGGAGTGAGACAGGGCCAGGTCCTCAATAGAGCCAGTGCAGACACCTGGAAACTGCCAGGGAAGCTGTCGCCTCCTGCTATGGACCAGGCCTCAAGACAAAAGACCATACAAATGCACCCATATCCTGAGGATTGACACCCTAAAGAGTTCCCATTCCCCTAGGAAAGAGTCATTGCTCTGTAAGAATGCCCGCTTGCTACAGTGACTTGCTTTCCCATTTGTCCCTAACGTAATCAATTTTACCTGAACTGTTGATCTTATTGGCTAACTAGAGTTATGTCCCACCTTATGCCCATCTCCCTTGTGAGCTCTCAGTCTTCCCCACCTTGAACCCATGGTTTTACTCTATAAAAGTCCCTGGAAAAGACAGAGCCCCGGGCAACCCGTTCGGGGCCCCTTCTTTCTCTCTCCAGACAGAAGCTTTCTCTCAATAATAAATGTATTCTACTCTTCACCTCTGTTGTTCCTAAAATTCATTCTTCAATTTTAGAGAACACAAACTCACGGACATAGTAGTTTGGGAGTCTCATTCTCCTATATCACTACTACAGTCACCACTGAATCCATTTAGAATTCTAATGATGCCTCAGGTTCCGGCTGGGTGGTCAACGTACTGTGCATTTTCCTGGGTCCCCTTATGGGAGCTCTCCTGTTTCAGAGGGGAGCAAGGATTCTGTTAACTACAAAAGCATGGATCATAGTTAAGAATCCAGCAACACAGTTTACCACAGCAGGACTGAAATGATCAAACGCCCAAAGACAGGAGGCACCTGGTTACAACAGGTGCACCCACGCGGCAGCACACCATGCAGAGTTAGCAATATAAAATTATGTGCCTGCACAGGACGCCTAGGACATACACCTCCACTGTTGTCTTCAGAAATAATTCATATGACAGGCGAAGCACTACAGTACTAAAGGAAATTCAGTAAACCCTGCACCCCAGATGCCCAATGCCAGCACCTGCTTTGCGTTGCTCCGCTCCTCTCTGCCTTCAGTCTCTTGCCTTGTGAGCAGCAAGAGCCTGCCCCAATACCAACACCGTGCTGTGCACGGCCCTTCCACACCTGTGCCCCAAAGGGGCTCCCACAGTCTGCCTAGCAGAGCCCATGACTCCCACCTACCTACCTGACGCTCACAGCCGCACCCTGCCCCCCACCAGAGCCAGAAGGCAGGCTGCAGAGCGCAGCAGCACACCTCCACGCCTGCTGCAGAAGGTGAGGTCTCAGGGGAGCTGAGTGAGCAAACCCTCAGCCCTAATCCCTTCTTAAACCTGATTTCCCAGCGTCCTCGTCCTCGGCTGGGTGCCGTCATTCCTGCCACCTGAAGCAGGCTCCCCCTTCACACCGCGGTCTTGGCCAGCTTTTCTGCAGACTCAGTGTTTAAAGAACAGGAGATGACCAAGAGCAAAAACCAGCATCTGCCCAGCCATACGGCTCCAGATTCGCTTTCTTTTTTAGTGGCTTGAGCTCTAGCTTGCTGTCCCTCAGCAATGACACAAAGGTCCCACTCTTGGTCCGTGGAACAGATGAGCGTCCCCCATCTGCAGTCACACCACACATCTGGGTCCTCCTGTGAGCCGTCACAGTGGCCACAACTGTACCCAGTTACTTGCCGACCCACTTAACTCTCTACACATCAGCATCTCCTCTACGTGACAGTGCTGACTGTGAAGCCAATCATTTGGGTACAAGGGAGGAAAGGTACACTAAATTACCCTTCCACTGAAAGATATAACCTTGTTACAAAAGATTCTTAAATGAAATAAAAATTTCTCAGGGAAATCTATGAAAGACTATTTAATATTTGTATTAACCTTTGCGATAGGCATCATCCCCGTTTTTAAGACAAGGAAGCCAGGCATAGTGATGCTTGCCAGGGATCCGTGTTTTGAGAGGCTGAGGCATGAGGATTTAAAGTGTGAACATAGGCTGGCAACTTAGTGAGAGCCTGTCTCAAAATAAAAACAGAAATAAGGCTGGAGGTGCAAGTCAGTTAGAAGGCCCTGGATTCAATCCCCAGTACTACCAAAAAATAAAAACAAAACTGAAACACACACACACACACACACACACACACACACACAGGAGACTGGAGTAGCCATACCCACAGTCACACAAAAGCTCTGCTGGTGGCCCAGCTAGCTTCAGGTTCCTGTCAAACTGGCTTTCTGGAGAGGACTGCAGGAGATTAACCTATCAGCGCAGCAGAGCGAAGCTCCCCACTCCTTCCCCCAGGAAAATCTTTGCCAGAGCTGTCAAAGACAGGGCAGCAGTGCTGCTCTGACTTCTCTGGGCTCTGGGGAGGGCACGGCATCTTCACAAGGGAACACACGCAGTGACAGCTGCTGGCAAATGCCTTGCACGCATGCACAGCAAAGCGTGCTTCCCTGAGCTAAACAAAAGGAGCTGAACGGAAGAAACGTGCCTGAGCCCCAGGCCCAGGAGGCCCGAGCTACGCTGTGCTTTCAGCTCTCCAGTCTGCAGAGCAGCGTCTTCACTCTAGGGCTGCTCTCCAAAAGGCCCAGTTATCACTAACCAGGGGGCCGGTGCACAGCGTGGCCCTGGTTCTGGTCCAGGACGAGGCGGGCACACTCACCCCTGGGATAAAAGGTTGGACTCCACAGGGCTGCTGTGAAGGGCAAATGGGAAACGAGAAACTGGAAAACGACCAAGAGCCGTTGGTGCGCATGGTAACACAGAGCACCCACATTAATGACCCATACATTCTGTCTTTTAAAGACAGGGTCCCACTTAGTAGCCCAGTACAGCCTCGAACTCTCACCAATCCCCCTGCCTCAGCCTCCCAAGAGCTGGGATTAGAGGCATACGCTGCCACCCCTGGCATCGGTATTTGCTTTATGCTCACCTGCCCCCAACAAGCTAGATGAATCGCAGCTGCTCGTGCCCACAGGGAACCCTCTTTCCTCTGCTAACGTGTTGAGGACTCCTGCTCAGCCTTCAGGCTGCAGACACAGGCCATCTGTGGACACAACTCCTGGGCATCCCTACCCCAAACTGGCAGGTGCTCCTGGGCTGGCTGTACCTGTGCTGTGGCAAGTCTGCTCCTTCTGGTTCATGTGCTCCCCAACAGTGGGGCCGGCTCCACCTCGCTGACTCACCTGCTACAATGATGCCACCAAAAAATGTCTGCTGGTTTTCAGTAACAGACTCAGAATTTGCAGGTACGTTTCTGCTTTCCTTAGTCTTTTTATTTTGAGTCAAGGTCTCACTAAGTTGTCTAGGCTGGCCTTGGACTCAGGGTCCTCCTGCTTCAGCTTCCCAAGCAGCTGGGATTAGAGGCGTACACCAATGAACCCAGCACTTCTAACCTCTAGGGCTTTAGGAACTTGGTAGACACTGTAGGCCTTCTGAATTATAAATCAATACCCGAACAAGCTAAATGAACATAAATACATGTGGGGCAAAAGAAAAGTAGTCTGCACTGTTTCTCCTCCAAACACTGAAACTACTCTGAGAAGCTATTTTTCCCATATCTGATTGGCAAACCAAAAGACTGATGGTCCTGTATCAAAGGGAGAGAAGTGGGGACACAGACAGTCAAACACAGTGGCTGCCAGGAGGCAAAGGCACATCAGCATCCAAGACAGCTACATGGCAACGGCTGTGAAATTGGAATCTACCTGCTGTTGACTTTCTTTTTGAGACAGGGTCTCACAGTCCAGGCTGGTCTCAAACTGACCAGGCAGCCCAGGCTGGCCTCAAACTTGCATCAATCCTCCTGTCTCGGCCTCCCAAGTGCTGGAATCACAGGTGTGCGCCACCCTGGGTGCTGTTTGACTTCTACATGCTATCTGTACAAAGAGCACACAGGTCATCTCTTCAGCTTGCAAACATCAGGACACTGGAAAACAACCTAAGCGGCTTTCTATAGGTAACCTGCTGAGCAAACCGCAGCAGAGAAACCCTGGGCTCTTTGGGAAGCGAGATGTACAAGGGAGCGCCCTGTATACTGGCTGAGGGCAACGTCCAGGACACGCTATTCAGGGAAAAGGAAAGCAATACGGTGAACTGCACGCCAGCACTAGCATCCGTGAAAGAGTCCCTGAGAAGAGCCCATGTACACGGGGATGAGTGTGCACACAACACACCGGGAAAATACACAAGAAATTCCTAACAGTAATTTCTTCTACAAGAACTAGGTGGGTGGGAATAAAGCCAGAGGAACACTTCCATTGTGTGTCCCTTTCACCTTTAAATTTGGAACCGTTAAACACATTACCTGTTCATAAATGCAAATATGAGACCTACAGAAATAAACCTTTTTCTCAAAGTGTAGCTGAATACCCTTGGCTACTACTAGGTGCGTTCTCTGTGTAACTTTCCTTGTTCCCAGCACACACCAGCAACCAGCTGTCCCTGTGCTCTGGTCCTGCCCATTTCCACGCAGAAGTGTGCTGACGCGTCACTGGCATGTGTCCTGCTCAGCTGGTGGACAACTCACTCTTGCTCCCTTCAAACTAGAACGCAGCACCCTTGACAGAGAAGGAGCATTTGCTTCTGTTTGGTCCATTCCATTAATACATTGCACACACACCGAGATGTACAAATCTTCAAAGGACTCTTACAAGAGATAAAAAGCCAGGTGCAGTAGTGCATGACTGTAGCTGGAGGAGGCGGACACAGGAGGATCTCAAGTTCAAGGCCGGCATGAGCAACCCAGCCCAACCCTGCCTCAAAATAACAATAAACAGGGTTGGGGATGTTGCTCACTGAAGGTCCTCGGCATTCAATGGCCATTGCGAACCCCCAGAGAAGGAAGAAACAAGATAATGCATGTTAAAGTTAGTGGCACAGACGTAAACACATGCGTCGATGTGACAGCACCATGACCGTCACTTGTAAGAGACAGATTAGAGTGGGAGACGGGCTGAACACGGTTTTGACATAAAACTGTGCTCGGTAGACACAAAGCTACCCTGTTCCGAGCACTCGCCGCCCTGCCTGGGTGTGTCTACCTTGGCTAGAAGAGGTACAAAGGACAACTGAGTGCCCTTGGTGATGTCTAATCCAACCTCCACACCCAGCATCTCAGGTGAGCGCTTTGGAGAGCCCTGGACAGATGGACAGGCATGCGTGAGACCCATGTTAAAGCAAGAAGACAACAAAAACAACCTAGGACATAAGGAGTAAGGCAACCTGAATTCTTCTTAAAAATTATGCTAGTAAGGCTGGGGATTTAGCTCAGTGGCTTAAGTGCTTGCCTGGTAAGCGCAAGGTCA